>CATIWO010051201.1:0-11499 GCA_949673435.1 Macaranga tanarius | reverse complement strand
GTTTATGTTTCTTTGAAATTCAGAAACCTGATCAACCTTGTACTGGCTGCAACCTGTCCCTAGCAGATTAAGTTCTGGGTCTGCAGCACCCAACCATATGCTTGTCAAGAACATGAATATTTTAGGCCATGTTTTTCTTTGTATATGCATCTTGCAGATGAAGATTATTCTAAAACTATTGGGAAAATTAATGAAAAGGGCTATAACTTTTGCATCTGTTGATTTGCTCGACCTAACTTGTAGAAGAGTTATAGCTAGTGGAAATTCATGCTCAAGCTAATTGGCTGTCACGAAGACTTGCAATTCTAATCATTACATATTGAAAGAAAAAAAAACAAAAAAGACGACCTAGACTTTGTTTTTTTGAACATACCTGACGGAAGAAGCTGTATTGAAAAGGAAATGCAACCTAACAATTGTAGTTTTGTACCGTAATAAATTTAATAAATATGTGACTTTTTAAATTTAGCATATTTTTCGTCAGTATGTTTCTCAATTTAAAAAAAAAATAACTATTTTGGCATTTCAAATTATTAAATATATGACCTATAAATATATTTTAGTTTAGTTTATGTGTTTTAATAGTTTTATTTTGATTTATAAAAATATAATTTAAACACTTAAAATAGTGTTAAAAAATGTTAATAAATCTTATTTTTTAAGATATTGAGATAAGGAAATAGTCATTCCAAAAGAACAAATTAATAATAATAAAAAAAAAGTTGCCAAATTCATGACACTGCGTATGTTTTAGTTTTAAGTTATATTGAACTTTGTCTATTTGACATATATACTAGTAGTCCTTATACTATAAGAAAAGTATTTTAAAAGACATGTAGTTAATTAGTAACATGTACCTTTTTTCCCCTAATTTTTTTTTCACTAGGTAGGAATATGTTTTCTATATATATGTAATACTCGTATATTACCTGTACTTTGCACAGATTAATTTATAAATAAAATTTTAAAAAAATTAGTGACACATAATATAATATTAAACAAATTAATTTATCAAAAAATATATAAATTCTTTGAAGTTTTCATTCTTTATATTAATTATTTTGAAAAATAAAATATTGTAAATCTTGATTTATAGATTTAAACTACTCTTAAATTGAAGCCACCTCATATTTAAGGGCCAGGGGAGTTAAAACCTTAATAATTAAGTTTGATTTTCATAACTAACTAAGCAATTATAGTCAAGTGATTACTCCTCTTAAACGACATACTGAAGTGTAGGGTTCGAATTCTGCTATCATAGATTTAAAAAAGAACTGCCCCATGTTATGCAATCTATCAATGCTTGAGTCATATGATCTCTCTATTAACAAATATATATATTATGTCTTTCTCTGGTCAAATAATCACTTGATCTTTCAGGAAATGCACTAAATTTGATTGTATGGAGATATTTTCCTTAACTTCATCAAAACAGCTTTCCATTATTGTTTTCATTCTCACAAGCTACCAGATTCGCTTGAAAGTCTTAACTTTTTGTATAATCTTGATGTAAGGACTTGCAAATTTTCAAGTCTAATTCCATAAAAGTAAGCATAGGGGACAATTTTCAACCGTTTATGGCCCTGTTTGGATGAGCTGTTGGAGTTGTTGTTGTTGTTGTTCCAAGAAACAAAAAATAAAACGCTCCAACAGTTCCAACTACTGCTGCTATTGCTATTCC
The DNA here is from genome assembly GCA_949673435.1 of Macaranga tanarius. Classification (NCBI taxonomy): domain Eukaryota; kingdom Viridiplantae; phylum Streptophyta; class Magnoliopsida; order Malpighiales; family Euphorbiaceae; genus Macaranga; species Macaranga tanarius. Next base: position 9,818 of record CATIWO010051201.1, on the reverse strand, counting down.
TAGAGACAAAAAATAAAACACTCCAACAGTTGTTGGAGCGTTTTATTTTTTTGTTGGAGCGTTTTATTTTTTGTCTCTAGGAACAGCAATAGCAGCAGTAGCGCCAGTAGCTCATCCAAACGGTACCTATATTTTATTTTGTTTTATTCCTCAGGGAAAATGATAAAAGTACTTTCAACTATCCAATTAATATACTTTTTTTTTTATCAAGTTTGGTGATATTTCATTTCACCAAAGAAAAAGTTCTCTTTTAAATAATTTTTTGTTGTTTAAGTTTTAGTTTGTTATTTAGTCATCTGATTTATCCAATGGAACTATGAGTTGGTAGATCATGATGGAGAAGTGTCAGAAATGGTGGATGCCTGAAGAAAATAGTTGAATCCTACTCCGATTGGCTCATTCGTTGCATCAGTATGATATTTCAAACTAACAAGATTTTTTTCTTGTATCTCCAGAAGGATATTTCAAGTGTTTCCCTTGTATTTTATTTTTATATATTTTTAGGGAGGAATATATATTCTTTGTTTATGGTTGAGTTTCTTATTGCATCAAAAAGCAAAAAAAAAAATGAGGTATTTGAGTGGCTCTTGGCCAAAAATTGGTCAAAAACTACCCAAAAACCATTAAAACTAGATGAAAAAAAGGAAAGAAATCAGAGCAAGGATAGAAAAGATGGGTGAGGAGAGCAAGGGTGGGTGGTTTCAGCACATCTTTATCCAATTAATATACTATTGAATTAAAAATAGAAAAATGTTTGGCGTCGCTGTCCGCGACGCCAAGCAACTATCTCGCGCGACACAAATTACATTTGTGCCCCGATGAGATTTTTTATATATATAAATATATAAATAAATAAATATGATATAATATAATATAAAAATTTGTAAATTATGATACAACGGATTCATCCAGTTCTTTTTTAGGTTTTAAATTTTGTCAATTTAATTAATTAATTAATTAAAATTATTATTTTTAAATTATTATATAATTTTTATATTATATAATTATTAGGGATAAAAAAGTAATTTGGACAAAAAAAATTTTGTCATTTTCTTGTGAGAGACGCACTATTGGTGTCTCTCACTGACACCTATCATTACCCTTAAAAATAACTGAAAGGACATTTTGTGACTTATGTAACTTACTATATAATGAATGATGGATAGAGATAAAAAAAAAAGGGATAAAGACATTTTTAGTGTCTGTACTTTTTGAAATTTTACAATTAAGTATGTGAACTTTTAAAAGTTATAATTAAGTGTTGCAACCTGTTATATTATTACATTATAGTATTTTCTGCAGGTAATGAACAAGTTGCCTGTATAATGGTGCTGAGTAGGCGTGAAGAGCTGTGAATGGTGCTGAGTAGGCGTAAAATGACAGCATTATCCCTGCCAAAACTAATCACACTCTCTCCCTTCTACATTAAAAAAAAAAAAAAAAAAAAAACATAGCCATTTTTCTACCTTTAGGTGTGTCAAAACGACATAGTATTATCGCACCGCCTTCCTTTTTCCTTCCCCAACAAGATCGGATATCATGTACATAGGCTTTGACTTCAAAACAATCAAGAAAATATGCAATTCTAACTATGAAAAATGATCCATTGATGAACTTAGCTGCTGCTTCGCCATCAACGATCCTAAAAAACCCGTCTTTTTAAGCAAAGCCCAACATGAACAATCGGCCCTTGACCGACACCAACAACAAATCATAGAACAGAAAAACTGTTGCTGCAGAGATGACGACAGAAGAGATCACAACATAGAATCCTCCTCTCAAGGCAAGCGCAAGCGTGAGGCAGGGAAAATAGCGGAAAAAGAGTGTGAAAACGAGCTCGAAGCCATCAAAGAGCAGTACCTTGGATTGAAAAAAAACTAAGAAGAGGGTGATAAATTCTAACACTAACAAGTCTCATTTCTCTGCTGATTGGGACAATTCTGATGATACCTCTGGAGATATGAATACCCACATCTCCCTGCCTCTATTTGGTCGAGGTAACATTGCTGGCATATACCTCAGGGAGCAGAGGAAGGACGCTCGTAAAGTTAGAATGATTAGAGAGGAACACCTCTTTAGAGCCATGAAACTGCCGGCGACCACCGATCGATTCCTCCAGCCGCATCAGGATGCAGTCACCAGCTGAAAGACAAACAAAACTGTTTGAATTGTGCTGAGTAGTCTTTCCTTTTCTTCTTTTTACATTAGGCTTCCTTGTAATTTCACAACCTCACCATCATATGAAACTCACGTGCCCATCTCCTTTACCTCATTTAATTGCCACCTCATTCACCTAGTGCTGCCATCTCATTCGACTTGTGGGCCCACTTAACTCCATGTCATTAATTACCTACAGAAAACACTATAATGTAATAATATAACATGTTGCAATACTTAATTGTAACTTTTAAAAGTTCACACACTTAATTGTAAAATTTCAAAAAGTACAGACACCAAAAATGGCTTTATCCCAAAAAAAAATAATAAACAATTTAATAACAAAAATTTTATAACTTGTTATTTCATTATGTTATATTAACGGTAAAAATAGAGAATAAATAATATAACAATATAATAAATTTTATAAACTTCCTGGGCACTTCCTTAAGTAGATGAAAGTGTTGTCATGGAAGAAGTCCCATCAGACATTTTTCCCCTCTGTATGTTGGATGATATTTCTACTTAATGCTATACGTTTATTTACCCTAAAAAAAGAGAAGAGATCTTTATTTAATTATTTTTTATAATTATTTTTAGTAATTAGTAAGTATAATAATTTTAACTAATTCAAATTGAGTCGGTTGGAATTCATATATATAAGGAGAATAAAACACTCCTAACGTGCTTTTTTCATATATATAAAAGTTGAACTCGAAATTTTATTTTTAAAAAAAAATTAATTTTTTTCCAACAGAATAATAGACAATAATTGCTGTCCAATTTTTTTTATCATGCCTTGTTAATTAAATTTTTAAAATAATAATGCAAAATATCTCATAATAACAGATAATTTAGTAAACGTTTATTACTTTGTTCATTAATTCATCGGGCTATTTTCTTCAAAAGAAACAAAAAAAGAAAAAATGATATAAATTTTCTAAATACATGTTTATCTATAAAATAAAGTTAAATATAATAGTAACAATCCAAAAAAAAAATCTACATACAACATTTGACAAGGTTGGTCAAATATTCAGATGAAAATTCAATTTACAGCACAATTTATTAATCCGTTAAAATATAATGTGATGCCCCAACCAATATTTAATGAAATTTGACTAATTTATATTCAAGAGAAGTTCAATAATAATAGACCATATATAAAATTAAAAACCTAACTTGTTATTATTACATTGTTACCTATGCTAGCTTGTATACCTCACTATAATTTATATAGTGCATGAGAACATATAATGTAAAACATTATTTGGATAAACATAAGAAAAAATTAGGGAAAATATCCAGATTTATCATAAATTTTAGTCCAATTTTAGTTATATCCTTAACATAAAATAATTTCAATTTATTTGAATTAATTATATCCAATTTTATTTTAGAGATTTAAATATATTTTAAAAATTATTTTAAAATCCTTATAGAATAAATTTTCATACAAAATGCAAAATGTTAAAAAAAAAAAAAACACACTCTCAACTTTTAATTTTATCGATTTTCAGCAGTTTATGGCTTCATTTGTTCTATTCCTCAAGGAAAATGATAAAAGTACTTTGAACTATCCAATTAGTATCCTAACAAGAAACTGGAATGCAAACAAAGTAAACATATGAATATGAAACGAGCAAAAAATAAGAAACATGAAATTACTATTAAGAATGTTAGGTCCTAGAGGCTGCTCAAGATGGGGGTGAATTGAGATTTTAAAAACTTTTACTGAAATTCAAGCTGATTTTAAAAACTGGTACAGTGAAATCAGAGAGCTAAAATATTTAAACTGACAGGAAGTTAAAACTATAATGAGGTCAGAAAAACTTAATTTTGACTTGAGCTGAAATGCATTAATAAAGAGCAGACAAGTTTATCAAACATCACAATCACCAAAAGTATATTTAAAAATGAGTATAGCTTGACACAAAAGATTTATCATGGTTCGGCACCTCTTGCCTACATCCACTCACCAAGGAAACATCCCTGATATTTTTCACACTATAAGCTATCTCTTTTCACAGGTAAGAGACAAACCTTTTACAGCGTTAGTACTACCCTTTCCTAAGCTGCTGCCCAGTCTGGTTTTGTTAGCTCCAGAAACTATTCCCGCACTGGTTTTCCTAACAGCTCCAGCAACTGCATACAAGCACTGATTTTTGCCAACAACTCCAACAACTGCATACACATACTGGTTTTAGCTAGCTCCAGTAAGTATGCACTCATTCCTCTCAATGGTGCCTCTCAAGCTAACTGCAGTAGTTTGAGGGTTGTGTGTTAGTGTCTCTCACAAAGATATGGTTACACAATTGAAGCTCTATGGGTTTGGAAGAGATGATTACTCTAGGAAGCACAAAATAATTTTTGAGTTCTCTCCCAAAAACAAAAGGCAAGAAAAGCAACAACCACACTCACCACACCAACCCGATGATTTGTTTTGAAATAGATGAATTTATAGGTGTCTTGAAAAAGTGAGTTTGACCTAATTTTCAAAATCAAACAGATGTCTTGTTATTGTAATCCATGCAAAAGAAATCATGTGAAGAGATGTGCTTGATTCAGGATAAAATCGGCTTCAGTCAAAGATTAGCTTTCTGCTGCAGAGTTCTGAAAAGTTCAGAATCAGCTTTCCAAAAATAGGCTGGCAGAATGTTGCTTGTAAAAATCAAATGTAAGACCTTTATATTTTTGTGCAAAAGCTTCCTTGATATTCCAAAAAGTAATTTTGTTTTTTTGTAACCCAACTTTTGACAAACCTAAAAATGGAATTATTTTAAACCAAAAAATTTCTCAAAAATGGTTTTTGTAATTTTTGAATAAAAATAATTTTTGGCTTCCAAGAAATAATTTCTCTCTTCTTTACCCTCACACAATTTTCTAAATTACTACAATGCCCTTCTTTTTTCATGAGCTTGATATCTCCTTGCTTGGGCTTCATCATCAAATTTGGGCTTGTTGCAACAAAGTCTTGAACTTTAATTTATTAGCCTCTTCTAATAACAACACTTATAAAATGCCATTAGTCCCTAAATATTTATCAAACTTTGTCATTATCAAAATTAGAGGTTGTAACCTTGAGGTCAACATATAGCAAATTGACCAATAACTAAATTTTACATTCTGTAGTAGTTTTATCTAAATTGAAATTAGCTGGCGTTATAGATGACATGATATAGCCATATGTAAATATATTCACTAATACAGAAATTAATAAAAATTTAGCAATGTATTCATGTGTTACACAGATTGTTTATCTTTAATTTTTATTTTATTTATTTACATATTTTTATTTATAGAAATATAAATTATATTTCTGGAAATATACAAAATAGAATATATAAATACGCTTTACGCAGCAATTCATTCAGGTTGGAAAAGTCTATAAGCATGTCATCAAGTTAGGTTAGGCCAAGGTTTCTTTCCTTTGCTAAATCAGGAATAGCCTACCCCTCTTTCTTAAAGAGCCAGGCCCTTCCGCCGAGAGAAGGAAGATTTGGAGATTATCAGTATCCTTCCTCTTGGAATACCGGTCAGAGTTGTTCCAGTCCTTATCCCTGTATGACATCAGTACAAGACGGAGGGCATTCCTACAAGAGCCAATGTATACATAAATTCTAGGAAGAGATGGCCCTCTGATTGGAATTGAGGGCTGGCCTCTTCGACTCGGGCAGGGGAGGGGCAATACCCGCTTAGGTAGATCTGAGTAAGAGACGTTGATCATTAAAGATTGGCTATGGGAGTCTTTCTTCTCCTGCTCCGCCCTGAAAAAGTCACCGGTTATATATATATATATATATAATAGTACTAAAACAGTTTTGAATTGAATAAATAGAATAAAAAAAAGATGTAATATGTTTTTGTAATATAATAAAATTTTTGTATTATTCTATATATTTAAACAAATTTAGTATGTACAAATAAGTTATATAAACAATTATTATTTTCAATTACACTTCTAATTATTGTTGTAGTATAGTAGTTTATATTTAATAGAAATTTATGTTTATTTTAAATTTTTTTAAATGAGTCTATTAAAAAGGTAATCAAGTAAAAAATTTTAATTTTTTTTTAAAGTTAAAAAAATTTAATAGTTTTACAGGTAAGGTTTCAAAATTGCACGTTGAATATTTTTCTCTCAAACCTCCCTCTCCTATCTAACAAGAACCTGCGAATTTCAATTTCAATAGAAGGAAATCGCATTAAAAAAAATAGATATTATAATTTATTAAAAAAAGTATCATAATTTATTTATTTATTTTATTACTTTTCATTGTGCTTCATTACAGGCAAATACCAAAAACAATAACGGCTAACAAATGAAAAATGATAATGAAACATAATGGGATAGATGAGTTTGGCAAGTATCCAGCCATTGATACATAGGTCATATTAACTACAGAAAATACTTCCATAGCATTTAGAAGTGGTGGCAATTCAGAGCTCTCCGCGGCAGAAATTGTTATATTAGCTGCACCATTGACCTGAACCGGATAGAATGACACCATAAAGGAGGTATAGTTCCAGTCTAGATCAAAGGTACCCAATTTTTGGCTGTCTAAAAAAATCTCAAATTTACCAGTTGGGTAATCAGGATATCCAGATATTGGATCATGAAAATACAACGGGCAACATGACAGAATCTGAGAGATTTTTTCCTTGTATTGCCGCTGAAAGAACAGGCCATGGTGGTTCGTTTTCACCAAATACTGTTCCACGAATGATTCTTTTTGAGACTACGTTGAGATATTCTGACATTTCTTTTGGTTCCCATACTCGGTTGCGAACTTCATCATGATTTGCAAGTTTCCTGCACACATGATCATAAAATTTTGGCTGTGGTTAGCTTGCTGGATACAACTATACCCTCGAACTAGTTAGATGCTAATTAAAAATAAACAAACAAACAAACTCACCCAATGCTCTCGTTTGCACCATAATTGATCCTGCTACGAAGCATTAAAGCTGTCTTATTCTCCATTAAATTGTAAAGCTCGTATTCATCGTCAGGGTACAAAAATGTAGCTTCAAGTGAAGAAATGAAAGGAATACCATCATTCATCCGCACCAAGCACACTTGCGAACTATCCCCAATAATCCTGTAAATCATTTCATGGTAAATTGGTTTGTCTTCACTCATAGAAGTTGTAACTGTAGTCCATAAATTTCCATCCACCTCCAAGTTGAAGCTTGGAGGCTTTGAGAGGCCATCGTAGTTGCCATAATAAAACCCTGCTCGAAACAGAAACTTGCGGTCCGATGCATAGAACAATAAGTTGTAGCAGGACTTGTTGGCATCAGGGAAATTTCTGAGAGTGTTTAATGTGCTAAAATTCTTGCTGTAAGTGAGCATATGGTTTTGTCCAGTGTTTGTATAATTTCCATCAGGCAACCAGTAAACATAACTGTATTCTGATGTTTGTGTTTTGTTTAAAGCTCCACAGTCAATCCTCAAGTCATTATGGCGTGCTGTTTTACACAGAAATTAAGTTAATAGATGAAAAAAAAAAAAACAAAAAAACAAAAATCAACTTCAATCAAAAATTGGGAACTATATATATAGCATACCTTGAGAATAGGCCTGGCAGCTATGTATCAGTATGGTCACTAACACTATGGGCAGTATTTTCATGAATTCCTGCATTTTGTAAGGGAACACAAGGTGGGTTTTTAGTATATTGGAATCAAGGGTTACTTCATGTCTTGTGTATATATATAGTATGGTAGCAGAAGAATAGTTCAATACAACAAAACAAATAAATAATTAACAATTCCAAATATTATTTTTTAATATATGCTTTGAAGAGGGGAGGAAAATTAATATATCTTTGCCTAGTATTTATCAATCAAAAGAGAGTTGATTAAGTTTATTCTGAAGAATAAACTAGATTCATTTTTTTGTATTTTATTTCTGTTAGAAGGAAGTTGAGCGGATTGGATTAGTCTATATTTTAATATACATTTTGAAGAGGGGAAGGACAAAAATTAATATATCTATGCATAGTGTTTATTAGTGATAAGAAAACTATATGTTTATTTTGAACAATAACACATTCCTTTCTTTGATTGATTTATGTTATAGTAGGAAGTTGATTGGATAGGATTAGTCTATATTTTAAGGTGTTTCCTTCGCTGTTATCATTATTGCATAAGATTTAACTTTAATAGACACTAGATTTTTTAAAAATTAATTATAATTGTGGATTACAGGATTTATAACTTGAAAAAAAAATGGTTTTATTTTTAATAAGTTAAAAAAATTAGATAATTTTTAAAAAGATATATATTTTTTGTTTCTTACTTAGAACAAAATTGCATTATTTTTATACTTTATTTGTTTTTGTTTTTGTTTTTGTTTTTGTTTTTGTTTTTGTTTTGGTTAAGTTTTTTTCATTTCTTGTTTTTTTATATATAAATATGCCATTATTCGTCAATAATTCAGATTCTCGACCTCAACATTTTATCTTTGTTTTGTTTCTAAAAGGAAAGGAGTTAAAATCACAACAAACAGACAAAGGACTTGTCTCCTTGGCACTGCCATTGAACCGTGTTTTAGTATGAAGTTGGATTTTAAAATTCATATTGGCTATACTCAAAGAATTAGTAAGGACATAGTAGAGGGGATATTTGAAAAAAATCGTTCAAATTGTTATAAAATTTTTAAAAAAATAATGAAATTTTTTATTAAATAACCTAAATTATTTTAAAATTTTGAAAAGGAGGAGAAAACTTTTAATTCAGTTAATCTAAATTAAAATTATAAAAAATTTTTAAAATGAATTTTTATTGAATAATCAGTATAAAAGTTTCTTTTTCAAAAAAAAAATATTTTACCTATATTTATAAGTAAAATATTGATAAGGGTAGGAATTGTTGCACTCATTGTGAGACCCACAACACGTGGCCTCAAACAAACTATACACATGCTCAAATTATGTAATCCATAATAGCATAATTACATATATATAGATTCCATGCACATTCATTACTCAATTATATATCACACACCATATTTTTTGTATCCGGCCGGAACCATCTCACATGCACATTTCTCACAAGTGGTCACATACTAGGACTATCCACCCGGCTCAGTCTCAGTCTCACATCCTCATATTCTCACATATATATATCATTGGGTAGCTATACGCCCGGCTCAGCTTGCCCATCTCACATTTCATCTTTTTCTCATGTGACCACTACTGGAACTATCCGCCCGGCTCAGTTCCAGATTTCACATCAGTGAAGGCTATCCGCCCGGCTCAGCCTCACTATCACACATTTTCCTCACCATCTGGGACTATACATAATCATCATATACCAGTAATATACCAAACATATACCAATCATATACCAATAATATACCAAACATATACCAATCATATACCAATAATATACCAATCATATACCAATAATATACCAATCATAAACCAAATATATACCAATAATATACCAAATATATACCAAAACTCAACTTTCATATCAATGATGCAATATCACATTAACCATAAATTCATTCATTCATAACACAACATAATTTGGTTTTCCAAAACTCATCCATTTATATCACACACTGTATTTTTGGTATCCGGCCGGAACCACCTCACATGCGCATTTCTCACAAGTGGTCACATACTAGGACTATCCGCCCGGCTCAGTCC
>CATIWO010051194.1:0-23516 GCA_949673435.1 Macaranga tanarius | reverse complement strand
CTCGGTCATAATTTTCTCTTTCTTGCTACTATTTTTTTTGTACCTGATGAGTGTGAAAAATACTTATTTTAAGCACTCTATTTTATTGCATCTTAGGCTTAGTAGTTGCATTATTAGTTAGTTTTTAGTTAATTTAGTTAGTTTTGTTATTTTGTCTTAATTAGTAGGATTTAGTTTTTTTTAGATAATTTCTTTTGTATTTTGTTTTGTAGGATGCATTGGGATGAAGATTAGATCAATCCTTGAAGTTTGGATAGGCTATCGACTCAAGATAAAGACTTATCTATGTTGGGGATGAGCATGGCCGTGCCTAAGACTTATTTATGCCATGTTACAGGGTGGAACGGCCATGCCAAAATTGAGCACGGTCATGCAAGGCACAAAGCTCAGCAATAGGTTATTTCTTGCGCAGCCATGCCATTTTCTTGTGCACCCATGCCTGACTTATATGGCAGCCCACGAGATGATAATTTTCAGTTGAAGATTAGATAGAAAGGGACTTATCTGTTAGTTTTTTATTGGATAGAGGTTGAAAGGGGTTAGATTACCTTTCTCACTAGGCCTTTAGGTCTATAAATAGGACCATTTCATGTTCATTTAAAGGTTGTTCTTATTTTTGGATTCTATTCTAGTTCTTGTTTTTAGGTTGTTCTCATTTTTCTTTTAAGTTGTTCTTAGTTTTTGTTCTTATTTCAGAATACATTTTCATTAATTTAGTTCTTAGTAGAGGTAATACTTAGCTTGAAGTTAGAAGAGCAAGGATTCCTGACATCATTTGAAAGGGGTTTTTCTTGTATCACTCTTTATTTATTATAATGTTTAGATTTATTTTCATTTCTTATTTGTTTTCTTTTCTCTTTAACATGAGTAGCTAGATCCTTTTTAGGGTTCTTATTTTGAATTGACCATGTGCTTATTGTGATTATGTTAGGTTACTAGATTTAATTCATTGGTTGTTGTTGAGCTTAATATCATTTTAGGACTGATCAACCTAGAATTGAATTGACACTATAGGCTTAATCGAGAGATAAGTTCTGTAGGAAATGGCAATGACCTATTAATTACTTAATTAGTTGAGAGACAATTAAGTGGATTAATATTAATTAAAGGTTGTGTTTAAAATTGGAATTAAAAGGCATTAAGTTGGTGAGAGCCGGTTAACTTAGTGTTAATTAATCTTCAATTAATTATAGGTTTATCTGAGAGGAAAATCTATAGTTTCTAAGATCCCTTCAAAATGAATTAAAACTAGTGTAGACCTAGTTGTGTAATCAATTCTTTAAAATGGTCAATTGAGAATAAGAACCCTAGCTTTTAAACTTTACTTTGAATTTGTGTTCTTACTTTACTTAATTTAGTTTTGTTCCTTTGAAATTCCAAACTCTATTTCGTTGTCTAAACAAATAAGCATTGTGAGTATTGCAATATTCAACCTACAATCTCTGTGGGATGATATCTTTATTACTACTTTATACGATTCTGTACACTTACGGATTAGTACACATCAGTACCATCTTCAATTAATCCTCCAAAATTTATTTAGGAGATAATGGCACTAAGGTCATCTTTGGCCTTACCACATGAACGAGTATCTATTTTTGTAGCCATCATGATTCACTCACATATCAAATTGTCAAGGTCGCCCTAAAAGAATACGACCCGCTTGCATTGGCACTACATCACATTCCACCTCATCATTGTAGATTCCTATAGTGAAAGGAACCTTACACTGACGTGTCACTTTGACTTCCCCCGTGTCATTCAACCATTGTAGTTTATATGGTTTTGGGTGCTTAGTAGTTGCCAAACCCAACTTCTCAACTAACTCAGTGCTAACCATATTTTTGCAACTCCTACTATCAATGATTATGTTGCAAATTCTATCTTTAGCCATGCACCTTGTATGAAAAATGTTCTCACATTGCTCATCCCCATCTTCAACCTTAAGTTTTATATTAAGAGCTCACCTTGCAACTAAAGATTTTCCCTCCATATGAGTCAATATATTATCCCCTTCATCATCACTATAATCCTCCAATTCGGGCATCGCATCCAAATCATCATCCTCCTCTCCACTCTCATAAATGCCATCACGCATCAAAATAGTTCTTTTGTTAAGACATTGAGAAGCAATGTGCCCTTGCCCAAACATTTAAAACACTTGATGTCCCTTGTGCGTTCTTGATTAGCTATGGCTTTACCCTTGTTCACATTTTCTTTATGCTTGCTAGAGTCACCTTTTGCCTTAGGTTGCACCTTGTCGTCTTTTTTTCCCCAATTCGGCTTCCATATGGCACCATTATTAAAGTTTATTTTTTTTAGGTTCATCTACTCTTGAGCTGTCTCTCTACCAACATGGCAGCATGTACCATGTCCTTAAGGTCAATGAAATGATGTAACTCCACAATGTCATGAATTTCTCGATTAAGCCCATGTAAAAATCGTGCCATAGTTGCCTCACGATTCTCTTTAACATTGGCTCTAATCATAGACATATCCTTATGATATTCTTCAACACTCCTAGATCCCTGCACCAAACTTTGTAAGTGACGATATAAATTGCGATAATAATAGGAAGGAATAAACCTTTTTCATATGACTTGCTTCATCTTCTTCATGTTTGGATGGATCTCTCTAGGTTGCACCTTTGTGATATGAGCAATTGATCCCACCAAATCATGACATAATTCATGAATTCAACGGTTGCCAACTTGACCTTTTTCTCCTTGGAATAGTTATGGCAGTCAAAGACTAGCTCCACCTTGCGTTCCCACTCTAGGCAAGCATCAGAATCATTCTTTCCTTGGAAGAAAGGTATCTTTATCTTAATGCTTCCTATGTTTTGATCCACCACTGTTCCTTTTCTACAACTCATCCTCTTCTAGCTTCCCTTAATGGTGCACTCCTCGTGGTAAATGTCCCCAAATTATCCTCAACATCTTCGTCAAAATTGATCTCCTGTTGTTGGGGTGTTTAGTTGCTTGTGGACTGCCCCTTTTGGATCTCTACTACTGGAAAATTTGTCTTATCAACTTGTTCCTTCAAATTGCCATATAACAGTTGCATATTTTTAATCTCGACGATTAAAGTGTTCATGCTCGCCGCTATGCTCTCCAATTTTTAATTCTGTAATCCTTATGACATCTTTAGAGATTAAAATTAAATAATTAGTGGGACATAAGACCTCACAATCACTCCCTTATATGTTTCAACTCCTCTCTCTCACCAAATTACTCTACTCATATTTAAGCCCTCTATTGATCTCACTAATCACACAATCCTAAGTTTATTCCTTATAGGTTCTTGAAAGAACTATGATTTTCTTACCAAATTAAATTACCTATGGAGAATTCCATCAATTTCTTAACACCATAGAATCCAAAGAAATTAAATGAAGTCTTCAAAGAACAAAACAAATTAACAAGAAAAATTAATTCAAAGAAAATGACTAAATAAAATAGAAGCAATTTAATGGAAAGGGTGACGAACAAATACTAGAATCTTCAGTGCCAAGAAAATAAACTAGAATAGTAATAATGAATCCAACAAGATTTACTCAATTGAATACGCACAATAATAATTGATTTTTTTCTCGAATTCTTCTTTTTTTTCCTTCTTTTTTTTCACTCAATTTGCAATTGACAAATAAATTTACAAGATAATATGTGGATTCAAAGATGAATTGAAATAACACTAATCTGAATGATGAAAAATTATGCAGCCATTTTTTTTTTTTTAGAATGCTAATAAAGATAACTTTGAAAATTAAATCAAACTTGAATTTTTATAAGACAAAGCTCTGATACTAAATGATGTGATCTTGATAGAAAAAATCCTAATAATCTCAAATCAACCCATACACGTCTAAGAAAGTACCAAAATTTACAAAATAAATATTAAACAAATAAAGGTAAAGGATAAAAAAAGAAACCCTAAATTCATTTGAATCAACCAACCCAAACCTTAGGTATATTAAACCTAAGACCCTTCATTACAAATTAATCAAATTAATTCAGAATGTTTTCCATCACACCCTAGAACAAAGAAGAATAAGAGAGTGATAAGGAATAAGGATGACCGCCATAAGCAATTAGCTGATAAGGTCAATATAGTTCATGCAAGAACCAAAGGAAATAAAATTTCTAGAAAATTTAATTGATCTCAAACTTAGTTGTTTTTACATCAAGAATGATGCCTATTTACAAGAAAAACAAAGGCTATGAAAGTCCTATAAACTTAGGACTCCTAACTAAAACTAAAAATAGGAATCAAAATAATCAAATCCTAATTAAATTGGATTTAACTCAAAACACGATACACAGTGTAAGTGGCCGTGTTTCAACCCCTAAAATTTAACGGTGCTCAACATGAGTAGATATATGGGCGTATTGCAGACATGGGCATGTCTCATGGTGTGTAACTCTTTGCCCCTTTTAGGCACCTTCAACTAGGGGTGGCCACGGTTCATGAACCGACCGGTTCTAGTTCGGAACCGTTGGTTCATGGTTCGACCTAAGGTGGAACCGAACCAGAACCGGCTTAACCCCGGTTCTGGGCCGGTTCTGGTTTATGATTCTGGTTTATCTGGTTTGGTTTTTACGCACTGTAAAAAAGTTGTGTTATTTTAGAAAACAAAATATACCATGAGTAAGAGAAAATTATGTAAAATTTTATAATATGTTGTAACTTGCATTTTTTGAATTTTTGACATGAATTTTTTTTTCCATAAATTGAACTAGAACCGGCCGGTTCGGAACCAGAACCGGCTGATTCCGAACCAGAACCACCGGTTCATGGTTCCAGAAGGGTAGAACCGGCCCTTAACCGGTCCTTCCTTCGGTTCAGGGCCGTTTCAGCCCGGTTCCGAGTTTGACCAGTTCTGAGTTTGACCAGTTCTGATTCTCAGTTTGACCGGTCCAGTTTTGGTTTGGTTTTGGGCCGAAACCGGCCCGTGGCCACCCTACCTTCAACACTGCCATGTGAATCGGGACACGGACGTGTTGAACCTGAAACTCCTTCAAAGCTTTGAAAACACGCTAAAAACACATTGACAAGCTTTGATGATGCTCCCTCAACTTTGACATCTTCAAAATTCACACTCTCCTTAACTAGAAGGTTATAGATCAACTTTAAAAGTGCTACATTGGCAAGTTTGACTTGGTTTCTCAATATTGGACCACCAATTCCTTGTAAAGGATCCTCTAACTTTGTTGACTTTGATTCTCATTAGCAATCCTCTAATGGAATAGCTCATGATCATATGAAAGGCAAATGACCAATGTTCTCTTCTAAACTGGCTAAACTCCAATTTCCCAAGTAGTCATGTAGTGACCTAACAGAATGGGTCACACGTGCTAATTAGTTCTTTGAATATCAAAGTACTTTAGAGACACATAAAGTATCCTTGGCTTCTTTTCATTTAGAGGGCAAATTGAATTAGTGGTGATAGTGGCTACGAAGAGCTTATCATAAAGAGGGAAAAAAGGTGACATAGGGCATCTTTATAGAAGAGCTTTAGTCCTATTTTGGTCCTACTAACTGTGAGGTCTTTGATAAATTGTTATAAAAAATCAGACAAGCTAGATCTTTATATGACTATTAAAAGGAGTTTGAGAGTTTAGGCAATCGAGTATAATGATGGACTCAAAAGGTGTTAGTTAGAATATTAATTGGAGGATTCAAGGCTGAAATTGTTGACAGAAAAAGAATATTCAAATATAAGACATTGAAAGAAGCCATTACCCTTAGAGAATGTGGGATGAGCAGCTGACATGCTAGTGAAAAGCAACTAAGCCCCTCAACAAATCCATGGTTGACACTCGTTCTCCAACAAAACCTAAGACAACTACACTAACAAAAAAGCTCACTTGGGAGTAGATGCAATAAAAAAGAGCATAAGGATTATGCTCTTACTATAATGAAAAATTCACAACAGGGCATAAGTACCGATGATCACAACTTCTACTTCTAAAAGGTGGCAATAGAGACTCAGATGATGAAGAAACAACTAGTTCAATGGAACTACAACCTGACTTCTTTTTACATGCACTCATAGGGTGGTCATCTCATAAAGCGATGCAGGTGATGGCAAAAATAGGATCAGGTACAATCATGGTTCTGATTGATAGTGGGTCTACACATAATTTTATTAGCAAAAAATAGCTAATATGTTGCAATAACTAATGCTGCTAATCGAAGCTTTTGATGATAAAGTGGCGAAAAAAAAATCATTGAAGTGCTAAGGCAGATTCAAAAATATTTACATTGATCTCCAAGCTATTCTTTTTGTCCTTACTTTATATGCCTTACCACTAATGGGGCTAAACTTAGTTCTTGGTGTCAGTTGGTTGGAGTAATTGAGAACAGTGGTGTGTAACTAGAAGACTCTAACCATAGAATTCTAGTGGAACAACCAAACCTTAAAATTGCAAAGAATACAAGCACAAAACATCTAAGTAGTCTCAATGAAATCCATCACCAAAGAAGATTGACAATAAGGGTCCATGTTTGCTATTTCTTTTAAACCTGAGCTTGATTCTATAAAGCAACACTAGAATCCTGAGATGCAATAATTGCTGAAAAATTTGAGGATTTCTTTTAAGAACCCACATAACTTTATCTTATAAGAGAAGTTGATCACCGCATCAATTTAAAAGGAGTCAAACCCATCAATGTGAGACCATACAGGTATGCCAATTTTTAAAAAGCTGAAATTAAAAAACAAGTTCATGACATGTTAAAATTAAGGGTAATAAGACCCAAGTACTAATTCATTTTCATCTCCTGTTAAAAAGAAAGACGGGTCTTGGCAGTTTTGCACATACTATTGAGCACTAAATGCATTAGCCATTGAAGATAGATTTCCCATCCCAATAGTCGATGATATAATTCATGAGCTCTATGGAGCCACTTATTTCACCAAACTAAACTTACAGGCAAGCTACCATCAAGTATGAGTACACTATACTGATATTCATAAAACTACTTTTCATACCCATAATGGTCATTATGAATACTTAGTCATGCCTTTTTGGTCTATGCAATGCACCCTCTATCTTTAAAGCCATTATGAATGCAATCTTTTACCCTCATCTTCATAAATTCATTCTAGTTTTCTTTGATGACATTTTGATTTATAGCCCCAATTGGAACATGCATTTTAAACATGTTAAAATAGCTTTAGAAACATAAGGCAACATCAATTCTTTATTAAAATCAGCAAATGTACATTTGGCTTACAAGAATCGGAATATTTAGGACATATTGTGACTCCTCAAAAGGTTAAAGGTTAATCAAAGGAAGATTGCAACTATGATAAATTGGCCTAAACCTACTAATGTCTCTGAGTTATGTGGTTTTTTGGGCCTAACATGTTATTACAAAAAATTTATTCATAATTACGTCATCACAGCACGGCCTGTCACCAACTTACTTAAAAGGGGGCACTTTGGATGGAATAAAGAAGCCAAAATTGCCTTCCAATAGCTCAAAGAGGCTATAACTACTACACCAACTATTGCATTGCCCAACTTCAATGAACCTTTTATCATTGAATCAGATGCACCTAGCTATGGCATTGGAGTAGTCTTAACTCAACATGGAAAACCAATTGCATTCATAAGTCGAGCCTTAGGCAACAACGAACTTTCACGATCGATTTATGAAAAAGAAATATTGGCAATCATTCATGCAATTCGCACATGGAGACCTTATTTGCTAGGCAGAAAATTCTACATCAAAATAGACTAAAAGAGTCTCAAGTACTTGTTGGAGCAATGCATAACAATACTAGAGCAATAAAAATAGGTATCCAAATTATTAGGATATGATTATGAGATCAGATATAAGCATGGTAGTGACAATAGTGCAGTCGATGTATTATCACGGGTAGCGGGCAATCATATCTTAAACACTTTATTTATGTCTTACTCTCTATTATAGGACATTATAAAAAAAGAGGCCAAGGATAATCTGTACATATAGAGAATAAGCAAATTAGCATTAGAAAATCCAAGAAGCCTATACAAATTGTAAAATGGGCTAGTGTGTGTCAAAAATTATGTGGTGGTGCCTCTTTAATCCGATGTCATTCAACAACTCCTAAAAGAATTTCATGATTCACCCATTGGTAGGCATTTAGGTGTCCTTCAAACATATAAGAGATTATCTCAGCAATTCTATTGGCCATCCATATATGAAATTATGAAAAATTACATTGCCTTTTGCAATGTATGTCAATGAACTAAGAGCCAAACACTATTTTCAATAGGTCTTTTATAGCCTTTTCTAATTCCATGTTAAGTTTAGGATGACATTACCATGGACTTTATCAAAGGACTCTCAAATTATAATGGTAAAAACATAATCCTGGTTGTTGTTGATAGGATGAGTAAATTTGTGTCCTTCATAGCTCTTTCTCACCATTACACAGCAAATATGGTGGCAGAAAAGTTTATTGAGGGAGTAGCAAAGCTACATAGAATTCCTTGTCAATTTATTAGTGAATGTGATTCTATATTTATCAGTCACTTTTAGCGGGAATTCTTCAAGATGTTAGGCATTTAGTTGAAATTGAGCTCTGCATATTACCCCCAAACCGACGGGCAAATAGAGGTTATAAATTGAGGTATTAAATAATATCTTTACTAGTTTGCTCACCAACAGCCCCAAAAATGGCGCTCCTTCCTTCTATGGGTTAAGTTTTAGTATAACACCACTTACTATGCCTTTACTGGAATGACTCCTTTTCAAGCTCTCTATGGTAAACCACCACCTATTATACTGCATTATCATGAAGGCAATTGTCCGGTTAATGAAGTTAACAAAGGTTTAGTCTTTAGAGATGCCTTGCTATGCCACCTTAAAGACAATTTACTTATAGCCAACAAACAAATGAAGTAGAAAGCTAATTTTAAATGTAAAGATATTGAGTATCAAGTTAGGAATTTTATGTTTTTAAAACTACAACCTTACTGACATAGCGGAAGCTTAGAACAAAACGAATAGATATTGAATTCTGTTGATTCACACATGAATACCAGAAAATAATTTTCTATTTCCTGTTGATTCAATTGAATACCAAGTCAATAAGCATCAAGAATCATTAATTCAAATAATACCAATAATTGGAAAATTAAGGTTTAATTTCATAAATCATCAAAACTATCTTTTTCAAACAGAACATGAAGAATAAATATTGAACAAGTCAAAACCCTAGAGGAAAAAACACAAAAAGCCTAACAAAAGCCCCAAAAAAAACACAACTAAAACTTTGAAGCCCAAAATAAAGCCCTTAATGATCGAATTTGGACATCAAAATGGGCTCCATCGGGTTCCCTTAATTTAAGTCTTATAGATCTCTGAGCCAGCTTTGATTTGATATATACCGTAACTCTAACTGTGCTAAAAGTTATGGCCTTTTAAAGCCGCATTGCGCATCCTGACGCTCTAAAAACTGCAGAGCTATCTAGTCCACATCACTTACTGTCAGCAATCAGTGTTCAAAAAAGCATATCAAAAGCTTGCAAGCAGGTTTAAGGACCCTATCAGATTGAAGAAAGAATTTACGAGGTAGCTTGTAGACAAAAGCTTCCTCCAGATTCTCACATTCACCTGATATTCTATATGTCTCTATTAAAGAAAAAGTTGGCCAATATAATTACTTCTGCTACTGAATTACCTCCAATGCCAGAAGATGGGCAATTATTAATAGAACCTAATGCTATTCTAGATAGCCATTGGATGCAAAAAAAAGGGTCCAAATTTGTTGAGAAAAGGTTGATTAAATGGAAGCACTTCTAGAAGAAGATGCCATACATAAGGAAACACTTAAGAGTTTAGTAATAAATTCCTTAACCTTAACCTTAAGGAAAAGGTTCAAGTCAAAGGGAAGGTTATTGATGAACCACTAAGAAGATCTCTAAGAGTGCCTAAAAAGAATATGAAGTATTTGGATTAAAATTACTTGCAATGCAATGTGAAAAATTGGGGTAATGGGTGGCCATTCGAGTAGTCCAAGTCTGTTAACTAGCTTGCCAAAAAATAGAATTAGTGGTTGTTATTTTTATTCAATAATTCAACTATCTTATTATTATTAGCTATTAGTTTCCTATTTCTTAGTATTATGATATGATAATTAGGAATAATTATTATTTCCTACTATTATTTAAACTCTTCCATTATCTTCAACAAAGTAAGCTTATTCCAATTAAAAATACTTTGTGGTTGGTTCTCACCCTAAGTATAATTCTATCTTTTTAATCTCTTATAGATTTGATTAGGACCTATCACAATTCCTAAGCATTAATGTTGTCCTCAATTGAAACACACATCACTCTATTGTGCATGTAACCTTTTTTATTAAGGAGTTCCTTAACTTATTGGAGGCCTTGATAGCCTTCTCCTTTAAAGATGTAAGCCTAGTCTTCCTCTCACCCTCAAGATTCTCTTCTAGGCCTGCTTAATCAAACATGCCAAGGTAAGCACATTTTTAAACATTTATATATAAAATTAAATATAATCTCTAAAATCTATGTAACATGCAATTTAACATAAACTAGTAGTTCTGTAAATCTCTCTAACTTCAAAATTAGAAAGTTTAAATTTGTGGTGTTGGTCATACCTTTGTTGTTCTTGTTGTACCACTTGTATAGCAACTTATGGCAAAATATTCATATTTCGGTGAGCAAAAAGGCTGAAGATTACTACGATCGGAAAAGAAGTCATTCACATGAGAAAGTAGTTAATGACACCGACAGAAGCAACAAAGACTAACAATAATAAGAATAATAAAAGGAAAATAATAAGAGCAATAACATAACCCAAGTTATGTTATCTCCCATCCCATTTTCATCAGTTAGAAGAGAGAACAAATCACTTCGTTTAGATAAATGGTTATCTAGCCATTAGCATTTTCATATTTAGATCTCTAGAAATAATCAAGGATATTATGACAAGAAAAAGATATACAATTACCTGAATACATAGTTTCGGATGTATTATAACCTAAACTCTAGTTAGTGATGAAACATGTTAGTACCAGGGTTTGACCACCAAATAATGCAATGATATCTTTGTTACTAAGATCCATTCGACTAAAGGCATCCCTTTAACAATTAGAACCTAATAAAAGCAAGGTTATAGGAAAATAAGACTTGCTTCACATGCATACATAGCTATGCACTTGTAATGATTCTACTGTCATTATTTAACAAGTAAGAAACAACAGACCTTTAGTAGCATTAAGCAAGTGACAATCTTTAGAAGGATCTGATTTATCCTAAAATAACACAAGATTTTAGTATAATTATATATCTAAATAGACACATATAACATCAATAAGATTGAATACTAATAGATCTCCCTAGGGGAAAGGAATTTTAGGCCCTCCTATAATTTCAACAACTATAACTCTAACTAACTATAACAATTGAACACACATCATCATGCATTCAACTCAAAATTAATAAAAAAAGGTACTAAGCTGAATAAGTCGTAATATACTTAATACTTGAGAAGAAAAACAGCAACCACAACAAACAGCAAATAGTAAATATAGCCTTCATCCTCAGTTTTCTTCTTGATTTGTCTATGATAGCTTCTAGATCTATTCTTATCTCACTTTAGTGCTCAACAGTATCACTGTCACTCTATTCGATTTTCTCTTTTCCTCTTATCATCATGTCGATCCTTGCTTGGAATTGTCAAGGCCTAGGGAGTCCATTCACTAAATATGTGCTTCATCAGCTGATCTACAAGTATAAACCCCATCTGGTCTTTCTAATTGAGACTAAACAGAACAGGATGTGTTGGAAAAGCTACAATTAAAGCTTCACTATCAAAACGGTTATTATGTCGACCCAATTGGCAGATCTGATGGCCTAGCCATATGGTGGGATGATGATTGGGGTGTGCAAATTAGAGGTATGTCCCGATACTATATTGATGCTTTAATCACATTTGATGCTATGTGGCATTTTACGGGGGTGTATGGTGACCCTCGCAGAGATTTGAGAAAGGAAATGTGGAACAATTTTCGTGCTCTAAACTACCCTGCAAAATTCCCTTGGATTCTAATTAGTGATTTAAATTCTTATTTGTACTCTCATGAAAAAAAGGGGGATCCTTTCTATCTCAGTCTCAATTACATCCTTTTAGAGTTTTTATTGAAGAATGTGAACTTCTTGATCTGGGTTTCAAAGGGGGACCTTATACATCGCACAATAAATAGACTGGAGAACACAATATCCAAGCTCGGCTAGATCGAGCTTTATATAACCAGGAATGGCGAATGGGTAATGAGTATGCATACGTGCTCCATGAATCTTTTGTAGGGTCGGATCAATGCCCACTAATTCTCATTCTTGATTCAAATGTTACCCAAAAGAAAAAGAGCTTTAAATATGAGGCAAAATTGGACCTTGACCGTGATTAGAGGGATTTAATAGGCAAATGTTGGGTCAAACAAATTGCTTCCTCTCCTGGGCAATCAATAATTGAAAAAAAGTTGCTTCTGCTTAAACCAGAGTTGAGGAGCTGGGCTCGGGAAAAGGGAGGTAATTGTCAATAGAAGATCAACCATTTAATAGCACAATTGAATAACATCATGTCTAGAGACTTTGACAGCTGGAAGAAAAATGAAGAAATTTGTCTCAGAGCAGAGATTAACAAGCTTCATGCCCAAGAGGAAATCAACTAGCTACAAAGATCCCATATCCAATGGTTATAGGAGGGAGACAGGAATACCAAGTTTTTTCACTCTTCGGTCATCCAACGACGTCACTGCAAGCAGATAATTAGAATTCAAGATCATTGGGCATATGGGTATCGGATGATAAACAGATTAAACAAGCTACTATAGATCACTTCAGGAGCATCCACTGTCATGTCTCTCCCACCCATTCAAGATAACTATCCCCTCCTTAATTACAGAACAGATGAATACTGAGCTAATTAAAGGTGTTACTAGAGATGAAATTTTGGATGTTATCTTCTCATTTGGCAGATTCAGAGCCCCTGGACCTGATGGATTTTCTGGTGCTTTTTTCCATAATCACTGGAAATTAATTTAAGAAGATATGGTGGATTTGATTCAGAATTTCTTCGTCACTTCTTTGCTACCGGAGAAGCTTAATTACACTAATATTGTCTTGGTTCCTAAGTAGAAGGACCCAAAATTATTTAATGATTACAGGCCTATCAGTTGTTGTAATTTTTTGTACAAAATAATATCCACGATTCTGGCTAACCGGCTAAGGCCCTGGCTTCCCGATATAATTATGCAGAATCAAAATGCCTTTGTCAAAGGAAGAAGCATCCAAAATAACATAATCCTCAACTATGAGGTGATGCACTCCTTTAAGAGTAGGTTCATGGGGGAAAAAGGATACTATGCTCTTAAACTAGATTTTGCAAAAGCATTTGACAGTGTGAGTTGACCATGATACTTTTGTATTGATAGATCCTAGATCTATATGTTCTTTTGTCTCACATGAATTTGCATTGAGGGTGCATGGTATACTTGAACCATTAGAGCAAAGCTTATATATTTCGATGCCTGCTGGGAGTATTATGGTAGTAAATTCAATAATGAGAGCATGCCCTATATTAGTAGATGGTAAGACCTTATATGCAGACTTGATAATTGTTAAACTAGAAAAGTTTAATGTCATCTTAGGTATGGATTGGTTAGTAAAATATCATGCCATTATGAATTGTTACACTAAAGAGGTAGTTATAGATATTTTGGGGCAAAGAAAGATAGTATTAGTGAGCAGTGACAGCATTTCGGTTAATTAGAGATGGGTGTGAGGCTTATTTAGCTAACATTGTAGATACAAAAAAAGTTAGTCCTGGGGTAAGGGAGGTACCTGTAGTTAGAGATTATTCTGATGTATTTTTGGATGAATTACCAGGATTACCTCTATACCGATAAGTATATTTTGAGATTGAAACTATTTTAGGAGTGGCACCGATATTAATTGCTCCGTATAGAATGACACCTACGGAGTTAAAGGAGTTAAAGAAGTAGGTGGAAGAGTTGTTAGAGAAAGGGTTTATCAGACCAAGCATATTACCTTAGGGAGCTCCAGTCTTATTTGTAAAAAAAAAGGATATCAGTATGTGGTTGTGCATAGACTACCGGTAGTTGAATCGAATCACGATGAAGAATAAATACCCGCTGCCGAGGATTGATGATTTGCTTGATCAACTGAAGGATGCTACCATGTTTTCAAAGATAGATTTGAGATTAGGGTATTAGCAACTCCGGCTGGTAGAACCTTCTATTTCCAAGACTGCATTCAGAACTAGATATGGGCATTATGAATTTCTAGTTATGCCTTTCGGATTAACAAATGCACCTACAGCATTCATATCATTGATGAATAAAACCTTTCAATAGTATCTAGATTAGTTTGTGATTATTTTTATCTCTGATATCCTCATTTATTCTCTAAGCAAGGCAATGCATGAATAACAACTTCGAACAGTTTTGTAGATATTGCGAGATCAACAGTTGTATGCCAAATTCAGCAAATGTGAATTTTAGATGGAAGAAATTACTTTTTTTAGGCATATAGTTTCGAAAGAAGGTGTGAAACCAGACCCATCAAAGATTAAAGCTATTATGGAGTGGGAAGCACCTAAAAATAGAACTGAGATTTAGAGTTTTCTAGGGCTGGATGGATATTATAGAATATTTGTAAAGGATTTCTCTGTTGTTACAAGGCCTTTAATGAATCTATTGAAGAAGAATGTGCAATTTCGGTGGAGCAAAATATGCCAATGCAGTTTTGAGAGGTTAAAGGAAGCACTTACTACTACTCCAGTGCTTGCATTGCCAACCGGAAATGGAGGTTTTGTGGTGTACACCGATACTTCAGGACAAGGATTGGGTTGTATATTTATGCAAAATGGAAAGGTAATCACATATACTTCAAGGAAATTATGAACTCATGAAGCCAATTAATCTACCTATAATTTGGAGCTAGCTGCTATTATCCATGCATTGAAGATTTGGAGACATTATTTATATAGAGAAACTTTTTCCATTTTCCTTTATCACAAGAGTTTCAGAAGGAATTGAATTTAAGGCAACGAAGGTGGATGGAATTATTGAAGGATTATGATTGCACTATTGAGTATCATCCCGAAAAAGTAAATGTAGTAGCTAATGCCTTAAGTCATAAAACTATAGAGATTGCTACTGGAACAGTTTATTATGAGAGAGAAAATCTTGTGGCATTGCAAGCAATGAATATTTTTCTCAATGTTGGGGAAAACCATATATTGGCTACCTTGCAAATTAAATTATCATTGGTGGATCAAATTAAAAATGCTCAAATGGAAGATTCATATCTAAAGAAGACGAAAGAAAAAGTGGAAGCCAGAATCAACACTTAGTTTGCAATTAGAGAGGATAGCGTGCTAGTGATTGGCAATCGTGTGTGCGTTCTAGATGTTGAGGAATTAAGAAGACAAATTATGAATGAAGCATATACAGCTCCTTATACGAAGTACCCTGGTAGTACTAAAATGTATCGAGATTTGAAGTCTTTTTATTAGTGGCTAACTATTAAAAAGGATGTGGCAAAATTTGTAGCTAAATGCTTGACATGTCAATAAGTAAAAGTGAAACATCAAGCACCTGCAGGAAAATTGCAATCTTTGAAGATTCCTGAGTGGAAATGGGAGAAGATAACGATGGATTTTGTTATGGGATTACCTCAAACTTTTTGAAGACATGACGTAATTTGGGTAATAGTTGAAAGACTCATTAAATACACACATTTTCTACCAATATAATAGACTAATTCTTTCGATAAGTTAGCTATTTTGTATATGTCAGAAATAGTAAAGTTACATGGGTTACCATTATCAATCATGTCGGATAAAAATTTGAGATTTACATCTCATGTATGGGATAGTCTACTGGGAGCATTGGGAACAAAATTGCATTTTAGTACTACTTTTCATCCGCAAACAGATGGTCAGTCAGAAAGAACAATTCAAACATTAGAGGATATGATGAGAGCTTGTACCTTGAAGTTTAAGGGCAATTGGGATGATCACTTGCCATTGCTAGAATTTGCCTATAATAATAGTTATCACTCTAGCATCGGAATGGCACCTTATGAAGCCTTGTATAGGAGGAAATGTAGAAGTTTGATTTATTTGGATGTGGAAGGTTTGAGGCAACTTGAAGGACCGAATTTAGTGTAAGAAACAGTAGATAAAATTCAAATGGTTAAAAAATGTTTAAAAGTGGCCCAAGATCAGCAGAAAAGTTATGTGGATCGACATCACCGAGAAATGGAGTATAATGTTGGAGAGAAGGTTTTCCTAAAAGTATCTCCATGGAAAGGAATTTTGAGATTTAGTAAACAAAGGAAATTGAGTCCGAGATACGTTGGACCTTATGAGATCAACGAGAGGATTGGACCCTTGGCATACCGACTGGTTTTACCAAAGGAATTATCTTCCATTCATGATGTATTTTATGTGTTGATGTTAAGGAGATACCGATTAGATCCAAGTCACATCGTACAAGAGCCAGAAATAGAAATCTCTGAGAAGCTAACTTATGCGGAGAAACCAATAGGGATCTTAGATCAAAAGGTAAAGCAGTTGAGGAATAAAGAGATTCTAATAGTAAAGGTAAAATTGAGCCATCATTCTCCTAAAGAAGCTACTTGGGAAGTAGAAGAGTAAATAAAGCAAAAATACCCAATCTATTTCCGGAAGATGGTGAGTAGTTAATTTCGGGGATGAAATTTTCTTTAAGGAGGGGAGAAATGTAACACCCACCTTTTTGAATACGTAATCCTGTCGTATGTCTTACATTTTATACATATTAGAATAGTAAATTTAATTGTAGTATGGGTATATTTATGTATTGTAGAGAGGGACTAAATTGTAAGGAAAGATGGGAATAGATTGTCATAATAGAAAGTTAGAAATTATTATGTATTATTCCCACTTCATTAAGGAGTTAATAGGGAATTTTCGTGATAATTGTCCATAGCTATCTAAATTTCATTCATTGGTTATAGTTGTGCATCAAATAAAAGAGGACACTTATGGGGCAGTTGGAAGCTTTTGATTAGTGGATGTGTGTGTGTTTATATGTGTTTATATGTGTGTATGTAAAGGTGTAGAGTTGTAGAGATTTGGAGAGGAAGAAGAAAAGTGATTTCTTGATAGATTTTTTAGAGTTGTTAATCTTTCACAAGTTATCAAATAAAAGTTTTGGGAAGCTTTGGGACATCTTTAATCAATTGGAGCATCAATTGGTAAGCTTTACTTGTGCGTTTGTTTATTGAAGTTGAGTTTTGGGTTATTGCAAATTCAAGTTCTGCTTTCCTCTATTTTTAGTCCTAGGGTTTTTGCCATAAATTGAGCTATAGATCTTTGAATTTATCATGGTTAGAGGCTCTAAAAACTTTAGAGAGTCCTCTATAAATTTTATGTTTTAAGATTGATTTGAATCTGTTGTTAAAAAGGTCTAACAGGGGTTGACATTTTGATTCTAATGTTGATGGCCTTGTTTTACCCGAATGGATTCAAAAATCCATAAATAATTCTATACATGTCCGAATTGAGAACTTCTAATTGGAATTGTTATCATATTACTAGCTTCAGTAGAATTTTCATAGTCATTGGACATGTGTATGCATTATTTGGCTATAGCAAACCTTGAGCACTAAATTGCATATAGTGAGTTTGGGTGCAAGTGTCATGTTTATTATGTGAGATTGATATGTGATTATATGTAGGAGTTGACAAAGATAGAGGAGACCCCACTCATCAGGATAAACTTTTCTTTTATAAGGATTTAGAAGCACTTCTGGTAAGTAATTATTGATATGATATATACATATTGATTCTCTTCTATATTTGAGTGGAAATGTTATATTGGATTGTATAAGTCACTTGAAGTGACAAGAAGTGAGATGTATTGTGAGTATGAATTGTGAATGACTGTGTTGATTAAATGTGGTATGAAATGTAGTATGGCCATTGAAATGTGAATGGTGTATACATATATGATTATTGAATGTATGTGTGAGGAATGTGAGGTATGCATGTGATAGTGGGGCTGAGCCGGGTGGATAGCCTCCATTAAATGTGAATTCTGAGACTGAGCCAGGTGGATAGTCTCAGAAGTGGCCACAGTTAAAATATTAATTATGAAAAATGGAAAAGCTGAGCCGGGTGGATAGTTACCTAAAATTAATATATGATTGTGAGATTTGGGACTGAGCCACATGGATAGTCTCAGTATATGGCTACTTGTGAAAAATATGAATTTGTGAGGAATAAATTAAAAGTGAGCTATGTGTGAGATAATCGTGTGACATTGGTTCTGGCAGGATACCGAATGGTGAATATGATATGTATTCTTGCATTTATGCTTGTTTATAATGTTTAAATTATGGTTTGTGTGTAATTTGAATGTGAATGTAATGTTGTGAAGAAAGGAGGTAACATAAATAGGGCATGTCATAGGTCCTAGTTGAATTGTGTATACCCTGTGTATACTTTTGGTGTATTTTGTGTATATATTCATTATATTCTTTGTATATGTTTGATATATGTTGAATAAAAGAAGATGGTTAAGGTTGTGTGATGTTTAATGATGATGTATGTGTGTTATACCCTATATAGGGGGTTTAATTGGTAGGAATTGATGTATTTTTGAAGGGACAAGGTTCAGTTGCAAAAAATAGCTACTTATGGTAGCTAGTGACTGGCGATCATCAGTCATTTCATACAAGTTGGACCACTGGCGGTCGCCAGTGACTGGGGATCGCCAGTTCTCTAAATCGACCGCCAGTGGCCTAGCGAGTGCCAATCGTCTGGCACAGCCTGGTGATTTATTTACTCCATTTTTGGACCCTGATTGATCTTAATTCCTTGTGATTATATGAACTATACACTTTTGAGTGATATGTATGATTGAATAACATATTATTATATACTTAATGTGTAAATTAGTTGGATGTTTCTCCTCAATTAGTTCTTGAGAAGATTTATATGTATTATTGTATTAATAATTGCTTATTGAGTCACAAGCTCATTCCTTTGCATTTATGTTTTTCAGGATGTAGCTAAATAGAGCTTGAGGTGTACATTTGTTAGTAAGCTCAGATGGGTCAGAGACAAGCTTAGTGTCAACTTTTCCATCCTCATGATCATATGGCATTTTGGCATTGTATTGACATTATATATGCTTAAGTTTAGCAAATATGTAAGGTTGAGTGGATAGTAGGCTATGTACATTGTACAAGCTTTTGTATATATACATAATATATTTGAGAAAATTTTCTTATACCACGTGTATGGTTTTTGTGTGGATGCGTGCATGCTTGTGGTTAAGGGTGCTACAGTATCTACCTTGCTTGAGTGAAAGATAAACACACATCTTCATCTTGTACTTAAATGTGTAAAGCATCATTGAGAGAGCAATGGGTGCATAGTTGCTGAAGCTTACTAAAACCAATATGCAGAGTTGATGGATCTAGGCAAAACTAGTGTATATGTAGAGTTGCTGAATCTAGGCAAAACTAATATTGTGTGCAGTTGCTAGATCTATTTGGGAGAACCAGTTGGGATTAGTTACTGGAGCTAGAGAACTAGTGTGGGTAGCAGCCTAGAAAAAGGTAGTACTAAGGGTGTAAATGATTTGTCTCTTACCATTGAAAAGATATCACTTTAAGAGTGAAAAATCTCAAGGATGTTTCCTTGGAGAGTGGATGTAGGCATGTGGAGCCAAACCACGATAAATCTTGAGTGTGTTGAACCTTCATGTCTCTTTAATTTCTTGTTTTAAATATTGTGGTGTTTTGATCAAATCAGCTTAGGTGTTTGCTCAAATTTTGTTTTTAATTTAAACTAGATCTTAAAACTGGTACTCTCATACTCCAAATAGTGTCTTCAAGTTTTTAACTCTGTGTTTTATTTTAGCTTTCGAATTTCCATTTTAGTTTGTAAAATTAGCTTCAATTTTCGAAAAAAGTTAAAAAGCTCAATGCACCCCCCCCCCTCTTGAGCAGCCTAACAGACCTAACAATTTCACATACATTGGAAACGAAATAGTGGTAACCATTCAAATATAAGCTTATTTTGGCTTAAATGAAACGCACCTCAGCCTAACTTCTAGAGAGCTCTTTTTCTTGCCTTTGACACGGTATAACAAAATTTTACATTTATTACATTTATTTAAAGGGTAATGATTCATGTTTCTCATAGAGATATGAATAGTGTTGTCTCTTAATTTGGAAAATCTTAAATTGTTCTTTATTTATTTAAATGCCTCCCTGCTAATGGGACAAATAAGTAATTTTTAAAATTAAAATTTTATCTTTATTTAGTGAGAGACAATACTATTCATGTCTCTTTAAGAGACATGTATTATTACTTTTATTTAAACTAGTAGAAAATATGTGCATAGACTACATAATAAAATAATTGAATAAATAATTTTAATGCAATAATAACTAAATAAAATAAAAACAAAATACATTCTAAAAATTTTATTTTCTCTAATTTTTGTTGTCGTAATTTTTTAGTTATAATGAACTTAGTTTTGGAAATTATTAGGTGAGTATTGCGATATGTATAGTAGTTTTTTAGTTAAAAAGTAATAGTAATTAACTCTAGTAAATTTTTTATTTTTTAAACAATTTTTTAAAAATTATAATTTTTAAACAATTTGAAAAAAAAAATGCATGAGTGATTTGAGTTTTAAAAAAAATAGGTACTATATAAATACAATTAGAATTTAAGTATTATTAGATTAGTATTGTGATATGCATAAAATAGTATTTTAAATTAAAATAATTCTACTAAATCTTTTATTTTTAATTTTTTAATAGAAATTAGAATTTTCAATGGTTTGACACATTAGTTTTTAGGGTGAATATTAAAATATGGAGAGAGATACTTTTCACATTTTGGGTTTAATTATTTTTGAGTCCAATATTTAATATATACTAATCGTACAAGTTGCGTGGACTGTTTATATATTTTTTTATTAAAATATTTTTAGTGATAGAAATATAAATTATATCCCAATAAATAGAAATAATAGATTATATATATATATATTAAGACAACATAATAAATAGTAGATTTTGTATTTATTGAAAAACAACATAATAAACAAAATAGAAATTGAAAGATACATGTGTCTATAATTTTGTTTGAGAAAATTGTAAATAAATTTACTATATAGAAATTACTAATATAAATGGATACTACCATACTAAGCTACCATCAAGAAAATACAAAGGTTACAAGCATTTTCTAAATTATATAAGATTCATTAGGAATTTAACTTGCTGTCCATTATTCCAAGCAAATAGTTGCTACCTATGATTTGGCAGAATAATCATTTAATAATTTAGTGACAATAAAAGAATTGAAGGAATGCTTTTTTTTTTCCGATTTTGAGGACCTTGAAGGCACCGACATGAAAAATGAAAGGGTGAATTACTATTTACCCCCTATAATTTGTCAAATTACACTACTTCATCCCTGATATTTAAAAAAATATTTATTCATCCCTAATATTTACTTTTTATTATACTACTGCATCCCTACATAAGGACTAATTAGTGCTAAAAAAAGCAAATGTCAGGGATGAATAAGTATTTTTTCAAATGTCAGGGACCAAGTAGTGTAATATATCAAATCACAGGAGAAAATAATAATTCACCCAAAATGAAAAATAAAGTTCATAGGTTTTTTTTTTTGGATAAGTATAAAAAATACCACATGAATTAGTGCTTTTTCAGTTTTAGACTTGTGGTTTTTTTCGTAATACTTCAATATCTTATAATTATGCCGTTAGCAAATCTAAACTAAACTCACTAACACTGTTAACTATGATAACGTGGGTGTCACGTGGATACTGACATACTGATGTGGATGCCGACCTGGATATTGATGTGCTGACATAAGTATCCACATTGGCATCCATGTCATCACAGTTAGTGATGTTAGTGAATTTAGCTCAGATTTACTAATGGCAGATATCACAAGATATTAAAGTGTCACAAAAAAAAAACCACATACTCAAAAGTGAAAAAGTGTTAAATCATAAAGTACTTTTTTGTACTTATTCCTTCTTTTTTAGGACCTAGTTCATAGTTCTATATCAAGAGACTTCATAAGTTAGTCATGTCAACAGTTTTTACTAATTACATCAAAAATTGTGTCAGTGCCATACTCTTTCCTCCATTGAAGGATATTGAACCATATTTGCTATTATATTCTCAACATTCAAATTTTCTAAATTTTTTTGATATATTATTAACAATAAAAAAGATCATCCTCTATGATATCTTATCTATCTTCTCAATATAATTCAATCACTAAAACTTTCTATGTTTCGAGGGAAATAGCTCTTCAAGGATAAAGACTTGGCAACGCGCACTAATTGCCTACAATTTGATGAACCACTGAGAAGATATTTAAGAGTGGCTAAAAAGAATCCAAAGAATTTGGATTAAAATTTCTTGCAATACAATGTGAAGAGCTAGGGTAATGGGTGGGCATTAAAGTAGTCCAAGTCTGTTAACTAGCTTGCTAAAAAATAAGATTAGTGATTATAATTTTTATTTAATAATTCATCTATCTTATTAATATTAACCATTAGTGTCCTATCATTTAGTATTGTGATCTCAAAAGTAGGAATAGTTGTTATTTCCTATTGTTTTTTAAACTTTTCCATTATCTTCAATAAAGTAAGCTTATTCCAATTAAAAATACTTTATGGTTGGTTCTCATCCTAAGTAAAACTCTATCTCTTTAATCTCTTATAGCTTTTACTGGGACCTATCAGTGGTACTAGAGCTACTATGACTCCTAATAAAAAGAGAACAAAAAACTTGGAAGCTAGTCTTAAGGATCTGCAAACTAACTTAAGTCGAATGGAGCTGGGGGTCAATGATAAACTATGACAGCTTGAAGCTGCTATTTGCAAAATGTCCGATATTCTGACTACTACGTGGGAGGCTACCTTTAGTAACCTCAATGAATGTAGTGGGCAATTAATGTGATCTTGATAGAAAAAACCCTAACAATCTTAAATCAATCCACACGCATCCAAAAAAGTACCAAAATTCACGGAATAAATATTAAACAAATAAAAATAAAGGATAAAGAAAGAAACCCTAAATTCATTTAAATTAACTAACCCAAACCTCAGGTATATTAAACTTAAAACCCTTTGTCACAAATTGATTAAATTAATTCAGAGCATTTTTTGCTGCACCCTAGAACAAAGAAGAATAAGAGGGTGATAAGGAATAAGAATAGCTGCCATAAACAATTAGCTTGATAAGGTCAATATAGTTCATGCAAGAACCAAAGTGAAAGGAAACGGTTATGCAACATAAGTGCAGCGGAAGCATTATGCCTAAATGGGTGAAATTTCAAAAATTTCACTTACACAACCCTTCATCAAATGAAGAATTCCAATCCACAAGATCCAATTTGCAATTAACACATAG
>CATIWO010051183.1:0-19233 GCA_949673435.1 Macaranga tanarius | reverse complement strand
AATAATTTCATTTCGAAAATAAACACCAAGTACAAACTAAGCTTAATTTCAGTTCTTACATCTTTATGTTCAGTGATCTTTCTTGGAAGCTCATCATGAAAATTAAACAAACTTATGGTGGAACTCAATAGTTTTTTTTTTTTCTTTTTGTTTTGATGTGTTTTTCATTTAATTATTGGAATGAATTTACCAATTTCTACACGGCGTTATCTTATATATTCATAAACATAATAAATTTATTATGAATCATTCATGCAAACTTTGTTAATAGGTTTAATTTGAACTTTCAATATATGATACCACTAAATATATAGACTTGTTAGTCTAGTTAGACGTTCACTTTTCATCATTACTCATATATATATATTATCATGATGAATATGTCATTCATATTAGAAATCTTACATCAGAGAGGGAGCTTAAAACTAACCCCAAGTAATGCCAAAATTCCCTGCTAATCTTAGCATAAGGAGATGTTAAAACCGGCAAACTAAATATATCTTAATCACCTTAGAGATTTCTAAATGAGACCACGTATAGTCAGAGTATTCATGACTATGGGTGAAATATGATTTTACTAACTGGAAAGTAAAAACCAAGAAAAACAAAAAACAAAAGAGTAAGACAGCTCCCAAGATCAATTAACATTCGACGATGCTTTTTTACTCTTTGCAGCCTCTGAGCTTTAAAAACTCTTTGCATTTGCTGAACCTTGATTTTGAATCTGATCCTTCTTCTGCATCGACAAGAGGTTAATTACAACTGGTAGCACGATGAGACATTAGACTATCGGCTATGGCTGATGCTTGATGAAGAACATATTTTGCCCAACTATGCTTGATCTTTTGTTTCGAATAGCAAACTATAACCAAGACAACTGCATGAGAGACAAAATTTACGATCCAGAGCAATATGAGATCTACTGCTGCACAAAAAAGAAATTCTACTAATAGATCTATAACAAGTACTCATAGTGTAAAAAACTATTTTAAAAGGGATTTTGGTGATTTTTTACCCAAAAAAATGGCCAAAAAACCACCAAAACCAAGTCCTAAAGCCAAAGACGAATGAACAGTATAAAGAAAGAAAAGAGAGAGCAGAGAGCTATCAGTGTAGCTATTGAAATTGTTATATATATATAACTTGTTAGCTTCTCTTAATTAACTTAACACTTATATTTTGATGTTAAACACTATAAGAAAGAAGCAAAATTACAACCGTTAAATCCGTTGCTATTTCCATCGTTAATTGAAAATAGCTACGGAATAACAACAAAATATTTCTTTGAAAAAAATAGTCGTCACTAACCAAAATTTCCTTTGCAAAACTGTTTATCGCTGACTATAAAACAAATTCATCTAGTTAACCTAATTGATGATTAAAATGGGTAACTGCTAATTTGAAAGAACATTTTGGAATGTTAAATTATGGGGATTTATATATTGTGAAAATGAGAAGATGCTAAAAAATGAAGTCGATTCTAATGCATGGGTGAATGTTAATCTAAAAAGAAAATTTTGAGAAGTTAAAATTAGTGGGATTTGTTCATGGACAAAAAAGAGAAGATGCTCAAATGAAGTCAAGAGATAATAGTAGATGATTACTGTTAGCTTTTAAAAAGTTGTATCATTGATTGTGCATTCGAAAATGTAGTTTGAGACCAATTTGGATGCTCAATTTTTTTTTTTGCTTTTTAATGTCATACTCATGTATAATACACGTAAGACGATAATCAATCAGTCTATTTCAATGAAATAAGACTGCCAATTACAGGCCAAAATCATACTATATCATACTAATTTCTTCACAAATATATAATAATTTTATGCTGAATTTCTATTCCAAATTTTGGAATGATCAATTATTTGGTAATGTCATTCACAAATATTATTTCATTCTTCTAAAGCATCTTCATCCTCATCTCCATGGAGCCCCTTCAAAATTGTTAACAAAATTATGCTTTTATACACGTCTAAAATTGTTGAATTCTCATGTTATAATTTTTTGTCATCCATGTAATGTCAAATGCTAACCGAATGTTGATTAGTCAAATAATAAACATTTCTTTTATGATAATAAAAAGTTACATATTTAGTTTTAGATCATTGCAAAGGTAAAATTCCTCTAAATTCTTTTTAAAAAATGTCGCGTGATGTGCCTTGTTTATCTTATGTTACAAAGCTTATGCAAAAATATTCAACTTGGTATGTTGAAAATAAATTGCATGATTTATAAATATAAGGGATAAATACATAAATGGTGTATGAACTTTTTCACTTTTATTATTTTTGTGTTTGGACAAATTTTTTTTACCATTAGGCATCTGAACCTATTAAAAATTTCTAAAATGGTGTATCTGATAGGTTTTGCATGTTAAAATGACTATGTGTCATATTTTAAATGGTAAATTGAAGCTTAAATACCCATCTTTTATATTAAATTTTATTTTTTTATTATAATAATTTTTTAGAAAATTATCAAAAAAAAATGTATTTTTTATTTATTAAACAAAATAAGAAAAATTCAATATTATTATTTTTAGTTTACTAATTATAGTGGCTGAATTTAATTTTTTATTCATGATTTTAGTCAAACTAAATTTTCATTCACTAAAAAAAATATTATTTTTATATTTTTAATTATAATATATAAAATTTTATTTATTTTTATTTTTGTTAAATTGTATTTTTCTTTTCAATTTAATAATTTTATTTTTATGATAATATTTCAATTTTATTTTTTTAAATAATGTTCAGTATTTTTTTCAAATTTAATATATGAGTGAAAAAATTAAATTAAAAAAATAAGAAATTAAAATATAATATAAAAAAGGTCATTTAAAACTAAATATATCGAATATTAGATTATAGTGGTTAAAGCACAATAAATTGACTTAAATGCTCTTTTAATATTAGATTTTAATTTCTTTATTTTAATTTAATTTTTTTCACTCATATATATTACATTTAAAAAAATATACTGAATATTATTAAAATAAAGTAAAATAAAAATAAAATTGAAATATTATTATAGAAAAATAAAATATAAATATTAAATTTGAAAGAGTGAAAAGAAAAATACAATTTAACTGAAATAAAATATAAATAAAATTTTATTTATTATAATTAAAATAAAATAATTTTTTGCGAATAAAAATTTAGAATGACTAAAATTATGAATAAAAAATTAAATTCAACTACTATAATTAATAAATTAAAATAAAAATAAAAATAATATATAATTTTTCTAATTTAGTTTGATAAATAAAAATTATTAGAATAAAAAAAGAAAATAAAGTTTAATATAAAAGAAGGGTACTTAAATTAATTTACTGCATAAAATAAGATACACAGGTACTTTAACCTGTAAAATCTACTAGAGATACCATTTTAAAAAATTTTAGTAGGTTTAGATACCTAATTGTAAAAAAAAAAAAAAAAATTGTTCAAACACCAAAATAGAAAAAGTAAAAAATTTAGATAATATATGTACATTTATTCCTAAATATAATAATCCAATATTATCTGGTCATAGAATTCAAGAAGCCGTAGGCTTTAGGCTAACTAGGCCAAAATTTGGCCCATCTTTACCTAATTCTTTTTTGTTTGCTAGCTATAAGCTTTTCTAATTTATAAACACAAACGAAGAAAGATAATTTACTTTGGTTTGACCCTACAAAAAATAATGAGATTGCTAATTATAATTGACTGGAAATTATTGATAATGGAATTGCTTGTCTACTTTCCTTCTTCTTTTGGTATATTGGACCTAGAAATTATTGGTCACTTCTATAGCCAAGT
This sequence comes from Macaranga tanarius, assembly GCA_949673435.1. Lineage (NCBI taxonomy): Eukaryota > Viridiplantae > Streptophyta > Magnoliopsida > Malpighiales > Euphorbiaceae > Macaranga > Macaranga tanarius. The sequence continues at coordinate 15,433 of CATIWO010051183.1, read as the reverse complement.
CTCTTGCTTTTTGTAGTAGTATATGAAAATTCTTATCTTTCTTTGATTTATTGGAACTAGCTAGGAATTAATTGTGCAATCTCACCCCAACATCACCCTATTTTCTTCTCTTTCAACTACACTTGTTTATACACATTCTTGTATCCCTTAAATTTGCCCTTTTTTTTTTTCCCTATAACCCATAGGGTATAAATTATAATTAAAATGTTAATTATCATTATTTTTATTAACCCTTCAATTTTCGTCCAGACGGTTCAATCTATTCCGGGAGTAGTTAATTTCAAAGTGTAGATTTTTTTAATGAATTTTCTTTAATTGAAGTTGAATACTGTATTTTACAATTTTAAAGACGATTTTATCTTTTTTTTTTTTTTTTTTTTTTTTTTTTTTTTTTTTTTTTTTTTTTTGGGTGAGAAGACGATTTTATCTTAAGTTAGGAGGGTACAAATAATTTTTATCTTTTTTAGTAAAAATAAAAAATAAAAAATAAAAAGGACTTAAATTATAGTTTAATTGATTTATTTGATTGATGCTTTAATTCTTGATATGTATATAGAATTTCGAATAATTTTTTTCGAACTATCCCAATGAGCTATTTATCGAACGGTTATAATTGATATTCGAATCCGAGAGGGAAGGAAGATATTTTGAAAAGTGAGTTTTTATAGTTCTCTATTTTTTTTTTAAAAAAAAAAATTTATTTAAATAATGTCCCCACTATTCTATATTTTCTTAAAGAAAAATAGTTTATGTCGCAAGTTGGATGCCACAGCGCAACTTGCGACACAATTACCATTTTATCCTTTAAAAAAACAAAAAAACAAACTAAATGCCCCTAAAAAAAATTTTCCATGGACGTCCATCATTGTCCTTCCTTGAAAAAGTCATTCAACTTAGAAACTTTTATATTTTCATTTGAAAAGTTTTGCGCATATCTATAGTGAAAATTTGAAGTTTGTAAAAATGGAAATGACTACTTTCATCCTCATTATATAACTAGTCTGTATTAAGAAAAAAGTTGCAAGTTCTCATGTAGCATAATTTATTCCATAATCATACTATTCATGTTTCTCATTCAAAAAGAAGCCTATTCTTTTTCAAGTTTTATTTCTAATCTCTAACAAGCAAGCTCTACCTTCACTCCAGTACATCTCCAAACTCGTACCACACTAATTTTACAACTAATATGTCTACAAAACTTTAACTGCCGTACAGTGCAAGACGGGTAAACTCAGATCAAGCATATCATTAGTCAACATGGAAGCTCTAGGCTTCGCCAGGCGGTCCGAAAATCCGACCGGCAGCGGAGTTGGCAGTGCTGTTCTTTCACATGTCCCTAGCCACTTAGACTGCATATACCTGTGCTTTCTCCATGGACCCAAGTGCATTTTCTTCTCTTTCATGCATTTTTTTCCAGCTGAACATAATATTTTTATCAGGGCCTTTAGCCTTTCTGCTTTTCCAACAAAAATTTCTGGTAATCGGTTAATTAACTGATTATATTCCTCGCTCGCTTTTGCCATCTCGAATTCGGCTCGAAAATTTAATTCAATTATTATTCTTACTTCTCCTTTCTTGGAATTTAATTTCTCCAACACTTCAAGATAAGTGTGTTCCCCTGCACAATAATTTTTAATAAAATTGTTTTTTAGTAATTAGATATTAATTGTTCACTGTATAGTTGCATAATATTGTAGAAAAATATGGCACTTCATAAGCTACGTACCTGATGGAATTTCAGGAGAGCTCTTCCACTTGGACTTGCAAATAGCACAATTATAACCTTCAGCTTGAAGCCGCATTGATACCTCTCTCTGCAAGAAACTCCGGCACTCTCCGGTTGCCGGTTTGTGACACCGGCATTGGAGTCCCAATTGCTTAATCTCCTTCAGTGCATCCTTTGTTGCTTGACGAATTTTCATTTCCAGGGAACTAGTCCTATATAATGTTGCCTGCAATAATAGGCTAATTGTTAACACCCATTTTTGTGCAAAATTAAATTAATAAATTAGCGACAACTCTTTCAATTAAAATAAAAATTTGCATTACCTGAAGAAGCTCGCCTTGTGTTTCCCAAAATTTTTTATTTTCTTCGACATTGTAAGAATCATCATCCTCATCATCCTCAATATAATCAATAGAGTCACTAGTTTTCTTAGGTGACACTTCTTGTTCTTCTAAAAATTCAAAACAACTATCGGCAAAACTCACCATTTCGTCGGAAAATCCAAAAAATTTGTCTGAATCCCAGCGACTCAACAGTCTTCTAGCCATGGATGAAACCATATATATAATTTTCTTTCTTTTTAATGTTCTGAGATTGAAAGGAAATGTTAATATTCAAATGTGATTTTGGATTGAATTAGTCCATAAGCAAAGAGATCAAATTTATAGCAAAAAAATTGAGTCATTACATGGGACCAAGCTGTCCTAACTGGACGAACGAGGCGCGGCGAACATGAAGAGGTTGTTTGTTTGCTTACGTGGCAAAAATCGATTGGATGACGAGTAAGTCTTATTTTAGTGACAGCTATGTTCCACATCATCTTCTACCAATAATTGGTTTGGTTTATAACTATGGATATACACAAAATATTCCATTATTAGTCGTCTATTTCTTTTGCCTAAATTAATGACAATTAGTACTAACAATAATCATTAGTTAATTAGAAAAAGTTGTGAGGGTTATCCCAATCTTTAGTGAAATTAATGTGTTAAACCACTAATATGTTACCAAGTGGCAATAAAAATAATAGGTGGTATTGATCATGTGGATTTTGATATGTGTGGAGTTATCCAAAATTGAAGTGGGTCTTATCAAGAGATTTTGTGGAGTTGTTACTAAGGATATGCCGCCAGTTTATTCAAGTTCTGAATGAATATAGGGAGAGCAAATAAGCTTGATCAGAAAAAAAAAGTTAATAAGGATATTCCAAATTAATATATGGATATTCAAAAATAATAAATAAGGATATTCCAAATTAAAATTTTCTTTAAATTCCTTTTCGTAAAAGAATATGAATAAAAGAAATCCCACAAAATATATATATTTCTTTCATTCAAAGTATGCCAAAATGAATCCAAAAGCATTGTTGCTAAATTTCAATAGTTTAATTAGCAATTGAGGGTTAATTTTGTATTCTATATTTGAATTTGTAATCTTAATTAAAAAATCAAAATAATTAAAGATTTGAACTTTCTAAACATTTTAATTCATGCTTTTTAGTACTTTTGATCTTACTAAAAAAAAATATATATTTTTATTAAATTTTATTGGTTCACATAATAGGAAGTTTAGATTTTTAAAAATAATGTCTCAAATTCAAGTCTTTTATATGGAGAAAATATATTCTACAAAAGTTTTACCCCTTTATTTTCTCGTAAGACCATCTAATTAGATTCAGATTAGTTAAAATTTTTGTAGCTTCAAAGGTAATTACTAAAAAAAATTCTCAATTTAATTAATTTTACAAATCAATATTGACAAAATTCAAAAAGAAAAGTGATCATTAAACTACCACCCTATACCTCACAGCTTCACATAAATTTTAGTAGCACTTTCAAGCTCCCAATTGGAAAATCATCTAAGAAGATGAACACTTAAAAGGAAACTTTTTTTAGCCGGAGTTGCTAACCGGTCGGGCGATGGGAATTGGCTTGCTATAGCCATACATATCCAACGTGAACAAGCAACAAAATCTATATGTCCTTGTCTAATGATACTCGAATTGAACACATTATGTCCATGGCCAATTGTATTTATGCATTCAAAATAAGTGGCATCTTCATTTTCCTGATATTTTTTTGTTGTTAATTTAATTACTATTTGGAGATATTAATATATGCGGAAACCAACTATGTATATCTTTATTATAACATCAACTTGTTCAATAATATAATCATGCGAAGCATAATTACTTGCAATGAATAAATTTCCACCACAAGAAATTTAGCACGTTTGTTTCACCACCAAAAAAAAAAAAAAAAAAAGGAAAAAGGAAAGAACATGCAATTCCCAGATTGATGAAATCCTTTAATGGAGACATTTTAACATCATGATCTTGCAATTTAATAGAATATGAGATAATCATCCAATAAACTACATGGCGTCACAATTCTGTTCATTTATTTTATTTTTTTTAAAAAAAATCTTAAGGAGAAGAGGTAATATTTGAGACTGCACCACATAAATTTTCTTAATTTTTTTTTTTAATAAGCAGTTTATATGACCTAATTATCGATGGACTGCACAACAAGAGCAATCCTTTTAAATTGACGACATAATTATTAGAATACTGCATCTTAGAATACTCTTAAAGACGAGTTACCACTTAATTACTTTTTTACTCATGAATTTTTTTAATTTTTAATTAATGTGGGATATGATGAGAAATTTTTGTGTGGACTTAGTCCACCACGTAGTATTATGAATTATCCTATACATTTGAGACACATGGTAATTAATATCTAATTTTAACTTTTATAATAAAATAATCAAACTATAGCTACCTTGTTGAGTACAATTATTTTGCATTAAATGTTACTTTTAATAATCAGTAGCATTATTTTTTAAAAAGGTTCTCATTAAGTTAGTTAAATTTTATTTATTTATTTATTTTAAACATAAAGGAATAAACATTTATATGAAAAATAATATAGTAAATTAAGAAATAAGTTAACATGTGTTTGATTTTTTATTTTTTTAAGTACTATAAAATTTTTTATTTAACTACTTTTTCATTAAAATTATATGATTGTTTTTATCCTTAAAAGGAATCAAACTCTTTTTCCTTAATTTCAAGTTTAGGGGACAATTAGAAAAAAAAAATTATACAGCTATTTGAACTTTAGATTTTTCATAACGTTTGAGTTGGATAAATTGCTCTAAATTATAAAATCTAAATTTATCATAATATCTTAATGTGTATTGTTATATTAGAAAAATGACGAAATTTAATGAATAATTTGTGCTACCTATTTGAATTTGTTTACCATATAATATATATAATTATTCAATTAGCTTGGTTATTAATTTAAAAAAAAAACTTTGTATTAATTAGTAATTTTATGTATTGTATAATTATAATGTGTAGAGACATTTATACTTGTGCTAAATTAACTATGATTAGTTGTTTCACTTTTAAAGTTAAAATTGAAATTTATTAACGCTAAAGAACCTTAAAGAACAATCACCTGAAAAACTGGAAACATGCTACTGTAAAATTATAAGGGGAGAAATATTTAAAGCTAACATTTAATGCAATTTTTTTTAACTATAGTTATTTTATTTTTAAAGTTAAAGTTAGATATTAATTTCCATGTGTCTCGGATATATAAGATAATTTATAATCATACATGGTGGATTAAGTTCACATAAAAAATTTTCATAATTTATTGTGGTAGAAATTGAATATGGTGGCTATTAGTTCAATAATTTAAAGCATGAAGCCAAATTTTAAGCACTAAAAATTTGTAAAAATCAACAACATGCATTGGATCAGTTAGCAAGGCCTAATCTCGCTTAAGCACCATGTCGAGTATATATAAAACGTGGTAAACACAATCACGTTAAATAATTATTGAAAATTTTTTTCCGTTCTTATAGTTTTTTTCTAAATCAAACTCAATTAATCAAAGTTTAATAAATTTTGAATACAATAGTTTAAATTAAAAAAAAAATTGTAAAATTTTATTTGATTATGAACGGTCGAAATGAAGCTAATACAAAGGAAATTAAAAACTAAAAAACAAAATATCTAGATGGTGAAAGGATTTCTAAAAAAGCAGATTCTTAATGGAGATTAAAAGTATGCTTTTGACAAATATTTTATAAATAGACATAATAACAATGGTAAACATTATTTTCGCAAGATGCCAAAACTTATGTTCCTTTCACTCTTTTTTTTTTTTTTTTTTTCCTTCTCTTTGTGCTTTTTTTCTTTTTTTTTTCCCCCTCAAAAGTGCATTGAAGTTTCATGGTCCTTTTTTCTAAGTGTTTTGTATAGCAATAGCATAGGAGAAAAAATGGTTTGGTCATCTTATATGGCATCTACTTTGTTCCAACAAGGAGAGGACAATAGTCAATAGCTGCATGGCATCATCATTTTTGCGGCCAATGAGTTGGTTCCTGTTGCTGTATTATGAGCGTTGTGTTATATAATAATATGCAATAGCTTTCTGGTAGATGAAAATCCCATTCACTAGACGAAGACTCAAGAAAGCAACTAACACTAATAGTGTAGCAATTGAGAGAAATTCAAGAAAGCAACTAACTCAAGAAAGCAACTAACACTAATAGTGTATCAATTGAGAGAAATTCAATATCCCTCTGTTATTTTTTTTTCCTGTTATGAAACTTAAAAATTAATTTCATAAATCAATTAATGCATTAAAGCATCAATACCAATAGATCTATAATTAAACAAATTTGTTCAAAAAACCAAAAAAAATTAAGAGCCTTGAGCCAATAAAAACTGAAACATTGACTCAAGAACAATTTTCATAAAATAAAGATTTAATCATTAATGAAGTGATAAGAACATTGGAGCCTTTATATACATAAGTTTTTTTTTTTTTTGGAAAATAAATCATAATGATTTATTAGGGGATAGCGAAAGGAAACAAAAGATAATTCATGTATTTTGGAAAATCAAATATAATGAATGGAGAATTTAAATTTTATATTTCAAAATGCCTTCAAAGAAGAGCGATAATTAGACTACTCTCTCATTGACTCTATCAAATAATCTGACACTTATTTGGGCATCTCCTGTGACAAGGAGTTAGAACTTGACATCAAAGTTAGGATTGCAGCAAGCTATTGGAATTAACTTAATTTTCTTGAATTAATCCATGATTAACCTCTTTGAATCTACTATAATTGTTAACATCCTGCAATAACATTACTAAAAATTAAAATTAATGTTCTTTTCCCTGAATCATTTTCTATTAGTGTGTGATGAGCTGAGTAGATATGAATCCCACCAAGTGGGCAATTATTATTCTAAAGTGCTTTAAAGTAAATAAAATATAAAATATAAAACATAAACGTTGAATGTGTGAATATACACAACTTACATTATAATTAATACGGATACCAAAGTTGTGGTTATCGCTACAGAGTTTTTGTGTGAAATCAAATCCAAAAAAAATATATATGTATTAAGTATGGATGCTAATCTTTTTGTAATTACATAGTAAAAATACAAATGAAGTAGTGAGATGTAACTTTTAATTGGAGTTTGTGGAAAAGAAAAGCTCTTTAATTTTAGGTTAAAAAACAATTATGTAACTCTCAATAGAATAAAAAATTGTTAGTAAATCTTGTTGGTACGATCTGAAAAGCCAAAAAGCTTAAAAGCATATATCAAATGTTCCATATTGAATGGACATTGAGAATGATATGGGTAAATTTTTCCAGCAAGAAAATTAAGCACTCCTATTTTATATTAAGATTAAGACTAATCCTTTGATTAAATGGTACACCTCGAAATTCCATGGTCTTTCACTTTTGCTTTTTCCCAGTCAGAAGTAAAATTTTCCATGGAAAAAACTACAGCATGCTTTGCGGAATTTAATTTTAACATTTTTTTAATCCCAGTTTCTAGTAGTTTAGTTGATGATTTTTATCATAACCAAAAGCGTCATGAAGAAATGAACTTTTAAGAAGTGAAAATTGGCAGGAAACATACTGATGAAAGTGCAAGAAATTGTTTATTGGATTGATTAAGGCATATATAATGACTCGGACGCCATACAAAAGAAATATATATATATATATATAAACCTAATGACTTTGCAACTTGGTCCAAAATGTAGGCTTAAATTGCTACATCAAATGAATTTAATTTAAAATTTAAATGAGTTAATCATACTAACAACAATTGACAAAATTTTTAAAAAATAATGCCAACAACAATTAACAAGATACATACTGTGAGGAGTGATTATTTACTTGATACTTCTTCTCTAGGAGATTATTATCAATGCTGAATAGATTATATTACTGTAAGATGTAAAACACAGAGACACTTATGTTATTTTTATTAATTACGTGTAAAATACTTGAGTGATGCGTTTTAAATTCTACCATTGGGTGTAATACATGTGATGTAGGTAAGAATCTCTCATTCTATCGTACCTTTCTTATATTCTTTTTTTTTTTTTTTTTTTTCTAGAAGCAATACATTTGTTATTTATTGGAGATCACAAATTAGTGCTTAAGAAAAATGATTTAGAAAAAAATTTTAAAAATTAATTTTTACATTTGATGTCTCCAGTATTCAATATTTGGTATTCAGTAATAATATAAACCTCGACTATTTCCAAGTTTGAGTCCGGTATCATCTTCAACTGCAATGTTTAGCCAAAATTAGAACGGTTCTAATTTGCATATATACAGAAAGTGGAAGCAATAGTTAATGTATATCTTGAAAAGAAAAGAACAAAAAAAAAAAAAAAACAAACAAACAAACAATCGGCCACTCATGAGAGATCTCTCTTTTTCTTATCAATCAAGATTTTATGTGCTTGAAGATAAATGATCATGATTTATTTACTCCTTAATATATTAAGTCTAATGGTGTTTGATAAAACTGAAAATTAAGTGTTGAATATTGAATATAATAAATACTGAATTTTTTAAATACTGAATTAAATAAATCTGTTTGATAACTATAAGTGCTAAAAATCATAAAAGTGATTAATTTTACCTATTTAACCTTGTAATATTGACATTAAACCCAATATAATATATAAAGGACTTAATGTCCATATAATATTATTATATGATAAGGTTAAAGACATTTAATCAATAAAGAACAAGAATTTTCAATATACCAATTCGATTGAGATTAGGTATGTCTCTTTTTATGCTTATATAAAGACTCATATATTTCTCATTATAAATCACCTTGAATAATTCGCTCTAACTTAGGCATCGGAGAGCCTACGGATCGAAGATCCTAGGTTCATCTAGTTTTCTTTGTGTTTGTAGGTACAAGAGAAGAGTTCACATTCATCACCTCCATTTGTCTAATTTAAAATACCTGAAATCCTCTTATGAAAAAAAAAAAAAAATGGCATGATAAAGCAAGTTGGAAACCTAGGACACATGAAATTAAAGTGAATCAAATAAATAAATAACACAAAAGCATAATGTATTGTTAAGATTAATCTGAGAATCATGTCTTGATGCTAAAATTCATACATCAATAAATATTTAATCAAATCCCTCAAAGAAACGCCTCTAAAGAAAAATATATCAAAAGCAAATGGTCCTGATGCGTATGGACTATAATCTACACCATTATGCTAACATAAATAATTTAATCCCATATTAACTGAAAAGGTCATAATATGTACATGTTTGTATATATTTATTAATTATATCAAAGATGAGTATAATGGAAAACAACCTAATTAATTAAGACAAAGACTAATAAAAACCATATAAAAAAAGCTAAAACATGAAGTAAACTGCACTTATTTCATGAAGGATGATGACCTTTATATATCTATAATGCAACTTGAAAGTGACAAGACCACTAATTCATCTACCGTAGAAAATGTGAAGTTTCGATAAATAAATAATGATCAACTTGATAATATAGTAGGATTGGATCAATTAACAAATCTGCTTCAATCTTATCCGCTCTAATGGGATGATAGTTAATTTAACATATTAAAAGCTTTCCTTTTTTCCCTTTTTAGACCTTGTGTAATTATATATTTACTTGATCAGAATTTCATCCACTTCTTAAAATTTGTTTCTTTTAGTGCATACAATTTTTTTTAGCACTTTAATTAACAAATCGAAGTGGACTATACGGTTCAAAGTAATGAAATTGCTTAATTAAGAAAGAAATTGTGTATTGAAGTTAGATGTATAATTAAGACGAAATTTTGATAATTAGATGTGAATTGCTATTTTTTTTAAAAAAAAAAAGATAAATCATTCATTCATTGAGATAATATAAATAAAAGTACAATTAAAAAGCACCAAAATAAAATCTCATTCAATCATGTTAACATAACTCTTTTAATTTGCAACTTGGTGATTTCTATGTTCAACTTAATAGCTTTAATTAGCCGTAAATCGAATCGACTCTTATTTCAAAATAAGTATGGTTACAAAAATATCAACAAAATTTTATGGTAGAGAGATACTTAAAATCTCGGAGTTTTGCAAATAAAATAATAACTTTTAGTTTTTATAATTTAATCACGATATTTCAATTGTGGTAGATTAAAACATTAATTTTCAGAATTTTGCAATTCAAATCATGGATCCAAAATTCGGCAAGCTATTGCTTATGTGGAAACTGGAGTTTGCTACATCAGACACTCTTTCTATCCACTTCAAAACTTACAGTTTCTATCTTTTATTAAACGATACCGTTTCATGTTATTCATCACTATCAACTCTATTTTCTTTATCGTCTTCTTCTTCCTCAACATCATCAACTCAATTATTCTTCTCATACTCATCTTGCACTGTTTCTGTACAAAGCTACAACTATTCTTGCTTATGTCAAAACAATCACCAAAAAGAAATAATTTTTTAAAAAAAAATTAATTCAAATTCCCATTCCAAGAGTAGAGCTACCTGTTACACATAATACATCATATTCACTCATCACCAAAATAAAACTACCTATTACACATTATCATTGGAGCATGCTTTTTCACCCACTAGATTCACATCATCACCGAAGCATGTTCACGCTTATCTTTATCATCTTCATCGTTGCCATCATCCAAAAAGCAGAAAACTAATCTACAGAGATTTAATTCCAGTTGCTAATAAACATATATCATCATGGATAAGATCTGAAGTGAGGCTAATTCCATTGGTGGAAAGTGCCAATTCCATATCATTAGGTGACTCTCTAGTAAAAACATCACATAAGATTCTAGTTGATTAATCAATATCAATATCATCAAGTCCATTCAAGTGATCAATTTATGAGTATGATTTGGGTTTTGGGATTTGAGATTGGTGCGGTGAGCATTTATCAGTAGACTCCATAGTTAGGGTTTTTTAAATTAGCTTTCAATTTCAATAACATTGTAAAAAAAATAGAACATAAAGTTAATTAGCTAAAAAGTTGTTCTGCTTTCTCAAGTGAATTGTGGTTTTGTTTTTCCTTTCTTTATATGCAATAACAGATAAAGAAGAGGTTTTGTTTTCATTTTTTAGTTTTTTATATAGTAGATGAAGAAGATAATTTTTATTTTTTAATTCAAATGATAATTTTATAAAAAAAATAAATAAAGTGCACCTGTATCTTGAGAAAATTAGATGCATGTAAGAAATCACTGGTATTCTGCAGAGGCTACCTTCGATGAGTCTCGAGTTGTAACACTCCACTTAGGTACTATAACATATGGTACAATCAAAAATTTTCCCCAACTAGGACACATAATTACTATTAACATTAAAGCTTATAATATTACACACTAAGATATTTAAATACAATCACCTAAACATGAATGAAAATAAAAATCGAGTCATACATGCACCGGACTCGTCACTGGCCCACTTGGTATCTCGACTGCATGTAAACTTCAACTCAACTATCACTTATCCTGAAAAATTTAGATGCAAAGAGGTGAGCTTACTACTTAGTAAGTAATCACTAATACAATTATATATATATCAACTTCTCAAGAACTAATTAAGCTAAACATCAAGCTAATGACTACACCAAGGGATAAATAAGTAAAGATAGACATCTCAAACCCTTTTTACTTTCTTAAATAACAGCAACCAAGTTCAACACCTTTTATAATGTTTAATAGTCTAAAAATCAAGCTTTCAATATAACTTAGAGGTGTATTATGATTGTGAGCTTGAGAGTTTTGATCATTATAAGAAGTTGAGACCAATTAAGAACCAAAAGAATAAGTCACCATAAAAGTCTAGTGCCTCTCATAGTCTGCCCTTATGATTGTGACCAAAAGGGTCACGATCGTGAACATCTCCTCACGATCGTGAGAGAAGGCTAAATTACTATTCATAACCACATGCGCTGCTCACGATCCGCCCCTCACGGTCGTGATGGGCTTGCTCAAGATCGTGAGGATCCTAAATCTCACCCTTCCATACTTTAAACAATCATTTAGCAAGAGTAAACTATAATATACTTAAAAATAAGTTTAGAGGTAACAGAAAACACCTTAAAAGTATACACAAACACCATAATCTCATTCTCAAACATATTACATTCAAACAAATCACAATTCCAATCCTTTATGTGCACACTTTCAACTTATCAATGGGAGTAATCTAAAATAAGATTCATTTGCAAGCATAAGCTCAAAGAACACGTAGCAAATTCACTATTTGGTATCCTGCCGGATCTATTCTTACTCAGTTACATCACACTTAGCCAATGTGGCTTAATCTTACATAAATACAATCTCACACATATCATAGATATGCCAAGCCGCTCGGCTCATCCTCACACAGTATTATTGGCATGTCACTTATAAATAGTATGCCATATCCGTCCGGCTCATTCTCACATATATAAATGGCATAATTTACACATTTATCGGCAATGCCAACCACCCGGCTCATTCTCACACAATATCATTTAAGGCAAGCCGCTCATATATTACCACCCGGATCATAACCTCACCATAATCACACACGTGATCACCCGTCTCATTCCTCACATTTACACACATATAGAGCTCACATATTATCATATATAATCACATTTCATATATAGAGCTCACATATTAATACATATCATCACATTTCACACTGTTATGAATACGACATCCATCACCTAGTAGGGCAACACATAATATTTACCCCACTTCCAATTACACATCTCATAATATATATAAATCCCACATGATGTGCAATCATTAATCAACTTTTAATATACCATAATATTAACTACATTTCATAGTGCAACCCAAGAATCATAACTCATTCACTACACTTAATACTTTATCATAACAGTAACTCGGTTCCTCAACCATAATAACATAAAGATAATATACATATGGAACTTATACATCTTTTTTATCCTCATTATGATTTTATATCATTCACACTCATATATTATTGTTGATAACAAAAACACAACACCAAGTTCACAATACATCCAATCAACATATCTTACAAAACATATTATTCACATCCAATACTAAATCATCATAATACTTATAACCCCTTTTCATTCAACATTAATATTCCATTAATAATATTAAAGATCACCACTCATCTAACTCACCATGTTTAAGATTTGTATAAATTATTCATTTACTCAAAATAACACACATATAACATCATAATTATAATATACAAGAGAAACTAATTATATATATTATAATAGTAACTACTTACCAAAAATGCTTCCCAATCTTTAATAAGTAAGAGTTTCTCTAGTTGATTATATCTTCCTTATCCCTTGCAACTCCTACACATAACCATGTATCAACACACATATATAATTCATCACTCTTGCACTTTAACTCAATTAGTGCAATCTATCACCTAAATTTGAGATGCTCTAAAATCATATACGTAAATCCTTTCGCTCCCATTTTATTACAAAAGCTAGGGTTATGGGTTTATTTTAATTGCTAATTGGAATTACTCAATTTTGATGTGTATATAATTAATTATAGATTTTTGAATAAAGTCGGGTTACACAAAGTATTTTGTGTGGGCACCAAAATGTCAAGCTCTATTAGACACTCTTAGAGGCAGATTCAGCTAAATATCAAAACATAAGAGTTTTAGAGGACTCCTTAAAGTTTTCAAAGCAGTAAACTTTGTTCAAATTGGAGTTCTACAACTCAAGTTATGGTAAAATCTCTAAGACTGAAAAATTCAAAAACATAGCACAAATTTTTGCTCTCTATAAAACCTAGCTTTCATTGATAAAAATATATGCATAGACTTACCAATTCAATCTTTAAGCTCTCTAAATATTCCTAGGGTTCTCAAAACTCTTGCCAAATAATACAATCAATATCAATTTCTCTAAACATTCTCAAGAATTCTATGCCTTCTTTTGTATAGAGTTTTCTACCCAATCTATTCTTTACACTTTCCCACACACTTCACCATATACATGTGTACACACACACCACACATATGCACCCACACATCACCATACATATGCACACCTTCATCACTATACACTTAGAAATTCTTAAGAAATTTCTAGATAAAATATTACCAAAATATCCACTTTACTCCTTACTAGAGTGTGGATATTGCACATCAATCCTTGAGTTTTCAATTTTGTCAATTTAATTCAATTTTCTTTTCAATTGACTCCCTAACTATATTGTATAAACACACCTAATCTTAATTTAATCTTACCCCTTTATTCTATATGAAATGAAATGCATTATGCATGATTAATGTAATTGGAGAGCGGATGTTACACGAGCAACCCAAAAACAATAAGGTGTGAAACTTCTGCAAGGCAGTGATACTAGGGGTGATACACACTACAACTGTTGGAGGGATGAGCACACTCATAGGGACGATGTGAAGAAGAACAACAACAATATAAAAAGAAGAAGAACAAGAGGGTATGAAGCAAATAAACAGTGATTTTTAATAATTATATGTTGTGTTTTAACTCTCTTTTGAAACAATTCATTTTAACTCTTTTGATTGTGAAAACAAGGTGTCTAACATAGAAAATGCAGTCAAGTCTCGCTTGCTATATAAGCATTCGATCACTGAATATTTGATCAGTAATTCGAATTGCAAAAATTACAATGTCATGATTAAATTGTAAAAAGTATTATGTTATTTTCAAATAACCCTAAAATTTATAAAGGAATACCATCCATAAAAGTTAAAGACTTCATGAAGAAAAATTCAAAATTTTCAAAAAAAAAATACATAATAAATATATTGGAAATTTGTATTTATTAAATTTAAAAATAAATTAAATAACTGATTTAAAATATGAAAATGAAAAATTTCATTAATATGAATTACTAATTGGATTGATCACACACACATGTATAATTCTAAAAAATATTCAACGATATATGATATAGAGTCTGAATTAATTTACATGCATTTCAATTAAGTTATTTTTAAATAAATTCAACATATATTTTCATGTTTAACTTATATACTGAAAAATATTTCTATTGAAGTTGATATTAGAATACTTAATTTATATTTTCAATCAATTTTAATGGCACATTTTCACGTTCAATCTATATATTCATGAAGTATATCTGAATGAGAAACAATTCCAAGGTCCTAATCTAAAAATGACTTTTTTTTCCCAAAGATGCATTTTTTTTTATCGGAATGATAATATCATTCAACAGAGAAGTTTTACAACTTGCAAAAAGAGTACAAAGCAAACCAAAGATGCATCTATTACTATGATTTTTGAGTTCATAACGTGGTTGAAAATTTATTAGTTTTCGAAAG
>CATIWO010051150.1:0-10700 GCA_949673435.1 Macaranga tanarius | reverse complement strand
ATTTTTAGCACATTACTCGGTCAGATAAACATACTAGTTAGTGTTAAAATACAAATCCGGGGCAGGTGCAAACTTGACAATACAAACTTCCTATCAAAATCCCCTTGGAATAAAAAAAATTACATGCTAAGACGGATCAGGACAGAAAAAAAGTGCCTGGTTTATCATTACATAATCTATTATATAAAACATTTAAACGAACAAGCAAGATGAAACTCGCTTTCGCTGGAACTAGGCCAAACCACTGTTCCACCCTAGTTCAGCTGCCTTATCCTAATTCTGTCTGTGTCTCCTCTATTCATTTTTTTACTTGAGCCTTATTGCACTCCTTCCATTCTAGGTTTACACAACTTCTTTTTCCTTTTTTTTTTTTAAACTATTGTAATGAACAAAAATTAATAAATTTGCAACCCGACTCCACTTGACATCTTGCTTTCCATAAATTAAGGGATTAATTTAGCTTACACGATTCATTCATGTACCGAGAGCATTGGGCTTTATAGCTTCTTGAATGGTTGGAGGAATGTGGTATCCATCATATCTTTGTATCACCTACGGCAGAAAAACACGAAATCTGGATGATTGACCTGAACCAATCTCAACCAATTTTCGGCAGCCTGCAGGAGAGAATTTGCCAATTTGCGCTCACATCCCCCACTGGGGGTCCACAATGGCCCCTTGAACTTGTATGATGCAAGCCCAAAGACAGGCAAGGACATTTTTGGCACACCATCAACTTCACTGGGATATGTCACCACTGGAGCATGAGGAGATTGTGCACCTACAGACAATCAGTTTGATAAGTCAATTATAGGACAACTAACATTATTTCAAGGAACATATTAGCAATTAATTATATTGATCATCTGGCAATAAAGTCAGGTCCAGGCTTATGAAATTTAATAATATGTTTTCTGACAGTTAACTAAGGTTTTAAACGGGAGCAGACAACTATGTGAATCAACTTCATACGAATTTAGAATTGCAATAACTTGCAGAAAAAGAGGCCCCTGAACAGACTGGCAAAAGAAATCAGCATAGCTAGCCACGACTAGTTTGACCTGAGACCCAGTGAAGTTGAGTTAAACATTAAGTGGAAATTAGAGCTCCTATAATTTATCCTAAAAGCTTTTTTCCTTTTCCAAGTGATGCTGCTTTTATAGTACATGAAAATTTTTACAGCTGTAGATTAAGAATCATTCCTAACTAGGATCATCCATTAGTTATTCTGTATTATAAAACTTATAAGTGCTCCCACACTTAACTGCCAACTAAATGCTAAGTACTAAAATAATTAAGACTGAGAAAATTGCTTTCATCCCGACATACGAGCACCCATGCAAAATACACGACCAAATAAATATATTACCTCCTAGTGGTGTATGAAGAGAATGGTATGTTAGAAAGCAAGCATCCAGGTCTTTCAGCGTTGGTCCTGTTGGTATCCTGTAAATTGGATACCTACAAATTTCCAGCAGACCAATAATTCATACATGAAGATATAATATAGCAGCAAATGGAACACTGAAAGATAAATACCAGGCCACAGAAATCCAGCTTGATGATAGTAAATCACAACTTCTTAGTGTCTTCAAACCAGGAAAACGTAACGTGAGATCTGATATCTGTGACGGTGAATATGTCAGAAAAAGAGAAACAGAACTGAAGGAAATAAAAAAAAATGTTAAAAAAGAGGGGAAAAAACCTTGTCAGCCAATGGTTCCCGGCTGTAAGGAGGGTCTTGTTCAAGATACTCAAACAGCAAGTGACCTTGAGAATTTATAGATTCACCATCATCACTAGAGAAGTCCTCTTGATGATCATTGTGGTGATCTCTCAGTGACATCCTACCCATTCTAAGAGGAACTTCATTTGTCAAATGGTGATGATTCCACTGTTCCCTTGAACCCTTTAGTCCTCTTTCAGGTTCACAGTCACTGCTACCATCACTACTTGAATCCCTAAAATCACTGTCGCTGTCCTCTCCTGGTCTCCTGCCACAATTGGACCATTCAAATTCCATATTAGTGCCAGCCTAAAAAGTATAAACACACAAAAAGAGTAAAATAGTCAAAGATTAATCCAAGACTAGATGTACAATATGAGATGTGTTTTCTTCAGAACTCAAAAAGTAAAAAAGGACTTCACAATTAGGGTTCATTACCCAGCCAAGACTGTCTTATGAAACCTAAGACAAGAACCCAAAACTGGATTCATCATAACATTTTTCTAGGCTATGGTGGTTCTTACACAAGAAATTGGGGGCCAAAGAAGGGTTTAAGCACTACTTTTATGAAATTTGATGATCAAATTAATACAAAATTGAATTTATACTACAATGGCAAAAAAGAAGAATTCTAAATGCAATAATGTCAACAATCTAGAATTGCAAAGAAATGTCAAAACAGCAGGCAAGTTTAGTGATATCTCTATTCCAACTGCAAAATAAGTTTCAAAAGAAAGATGGAGAAAAGAAACCCAGAAGGTCCTCTTGGATAAAACTTATGTAAACAATGCTATACCATGTAAATAAACTATTCATCTTATTAAATAATGGAATCAACCAGAGTCACAATTATGTTCAATGTTGCAAAGTCAGTGACATCTTGAACATACCGTAACAGTCACAGCCATTGCAGCAGAACCTTTTCAGAAAACACAGAGCATTAAATGCACACGTTAACAAGAAAATGATTGATAAGTACAAGTTAAAATATCACCAGAGTCAAGTTCAAAACAATATAACATTTTCAACTCAACACCAAAAAGATATGTAATGATTCTAAGGTACAAGTGATAACGTGCAAAATTATAATTTTGTGAGCTAGGATACTGTTTCAAGCAAGCACAATTGAGTTAAATCATTTAAATTATAAGAGATTTGAAATGCTATTAGCATAAAAAAAAAAAAAAAAAAAAACGCATTTGTTATGAAAAAGTAAAAGCATGATATTTTAGGATTTTTTGATTGAGGCATAATCTTCATTTAACAACTGTTGCCAATACTTTTCCTGAGCGCTGCATCAAAAAAAAAAAAGGAAAGAAAATGCAAAAAGCTATAAATCTCAATTAATTGTTGTACTGTGGTGAACATTTGCCAAAAACAAATAGTTTTTAAATAACCAATAGAACAAAACCTTTGACCACATAACTTTAAAAAGAAAAAATAGCTTGACCTCACTGTTATAAAGACATGTCACTTGTTGAACATGACTAAATCATACATGGAAAATGTCAATGCTTTAAAATGTTAAATACTTCTTTCCAACAGAAAGACTAAAATAAGTGAATGCGACGGGTTCAATTTAGGCACAAAGTTCCCCTCTATTAAATTTAAAAAATGAACAACACATAAAAGAAGATGTGCAAGAACAGAATCAAATTTATTTGACAATGCTCATAATCTGGATAAAATTATAAGCACATGAACCAACGTTTATGCAAAATTACAGTAACAAGAAAAATATTCCAATGAAGATCAGAGTGAACTAATAAAAACATGCAACGACTACAAAAGTACCGCAGAACTCAATACCAGCAATATCTCTGTAGTTACCTGGACTTAACACATGTCTTCATAGACTCTCCATAAATTTGAATACCAGACAAATATGGAACATAATATTGAACAACATAATCACTGTCATTCAAAATAACAGGCACTCCAGCACCATAAGCACTCCATTCTTTAAAAGACTCCCATAAATCGCCCAGTTCAAAATATGGCTGAAATTCCACATCACAAGTCCTCCATCCCCGCATCGTCGTCTGCACACAACCAAAAAAAACAAAACTACTTATTAAAAATAAGACCTTTTCTGGAATAAAAAAATCATTCCCAAGAATTCAACTCCTGTAAAATCACGCCAATTTCTTTGAAAATGCCTTCAAGGTACCTTGCTTGTAAGTTAAAATAAATGAATTCTAGCAACAATCATCTTTACCCAACATAGTAATACTCAAAATTCTTGCATTTTCAGACTTCCCAAACACTGCTTCAGTAAATTTCTTAACCTCAAATAAAAAGCTAAGTCCTGAAATTAAAATTCTAAAAGCATTTCCACTAAACAACATCAAAGCAATTAAAAGTCAAAGTTAGCTACAAAATCTTAATGTTAATTTCAATTATGAAGTTAAACCAATTATTGAACCGAACCAAACTGAACTGAACCGAACCGAACCAAAAGCAAACAAACCTTAGACAAATATTGAGCCTGAACAGACGGTGTGATAGACTCCAAAAACCGCTCTAAATTACTCAAAGGAGAAACAACCGGTTCCAAGGCAGCAGCAGGTTTAGGAGAATCCTGAAAACCAATCCGATTATCAGCTTCTCTATCCACCGGTTTTTCAACTTTTTCCTTCACCGGAGAATGAGTCGCCACCGCCTCTGCAGCTGCCGCCGGCGAAACATCGCTTTGAACTCTACGGATTTGATCATGATTCTGATGGTGGTGATGGTGACCTCTCCGGCCTTTAGCAGGCTGATAAAATCGATCATCTCCACCGCCGCCGCCGCGACTCCGCGTCGTAAATTGCAATCCTGTTCCCAACATTTGTACACCTAAATTCCTAAAAATTAAGTTATTAAACCTGGAATTAAATTAAAGTCAACGAAATGTAAGGTATTAGTGAAAATGGAGAATCTGATCGGAGATAATAAAACCCCTAAAAATGGAGAAGATGGATCTAATCTAAAGGTAGTGGAGAGGTTGATGGGGAGGAGGATGGAGGGCAAAATGGTAAAATAGAATATATTTTTTTTTTTTTGATAAAAAAATAGAATATATTCTGATCGATGGAATGATAGGCGAAACAAAGGCTAAAAGTGTGAGAGATGGAGATGGAGATGGAGATGGAGTGATGGACACAAAGGAGCAGGCTGTTTTTTTTTTAAAAGGTAAAGACAGAGTGACACATAAATTATTATTTTTTTAATATTAATATTAATATAATAAAAAAATTATTATTGTAAAGTAAAATTATTGGTGCTTTAAGATAAGAAAATGGATATAATATTAGTAGTTGTCTTTTATGGACTTATACCAAATTTATTTTAAAGGTATTTGTTTTAGAGATTAAAATAAGAAATCATTAGAAAAATAGATAAGCTAGTTTATATTAAACGATAAATTATATAAAAATATTGTAATTAATTAATATATAAGTATAGTATAAGCAATAGTGACTATAAAATATTTAAAATAGATAAGAAATAATTCTAGATGTGATATAGTATAATTTAAGGGATTAACCATATGTGACAAGACGCCTCACCTATCTCATTCTTTTTAAAGATAGTTTTGACCATGTGTTTATAATTATTGTTTATTGCATTTTATTTTGTTTTATTTATCATTTGATATAAAAAGTTAAATTTCAATTATAGAAAACTATGTAACTAAATTATTATTTTTAATTAATCAATTATTTGAATTAGGGTATAATTATTGAGTAATAAGTAAGGATAAAATTGATAAAAGGTAATTAATATTTTTCCTTTTTTAAAAAAATTAATTAGTATTTTTTTAAAACAATAAATAAATTTAATTAGATATACAACTTTTTTTAAAATAGCAAATAAAAAGGGGATAATTTAACAATGAAAATTGTCTAAAATTGGAGAGTGTGTAGGGTAAAATAGAATTTTGGATAATTTAGTTATTAGCCAAATCTAGTGGTTTATACTTTATAAATATCTTCTTAAGTTCATTGGAGGAAAATTTTGGGTTTGAATTTTGAGGTTGGGTTTTGTAATTATGCAGCGAGGAAGATTGTGTTGACACGTGTGAGTCGATCAATAAATGACACGTGTATGGTGGATTTGAAGAAAATGGAATTTCTTTTTTGTCCTTGTCTTTTCTTATCTTTTATTAGATTATCTCAAGACAAAATAATTGACCTTTTTGGAAGTGAGTGGACTAATTATAATACAAACAACAATAATTTGGCTGCTAAATTGTAAAAGTTTTTCATTGTTAATGTTTACCTTCAAATTTTTCAAATTAAATATATGTGAAATCAAGCTCGGTCCATATTTAATTTGAGCAAATTCCACCTAAATAGAGCTCAAATTTTAAGCACCTCAAGGCAATTTTCAGTTCTACATAGTATAAATATATGATGAAATTTATATTTGAAATGTTTAAGGATATTTTTTAAGTAGTTTAAAATACAATATTCAAATTTTAATATCATAAATTTGTAAAAGTAAAAGATATTATCCTCGCTATAATTTAGTATTTAGATTATTTGAACCCTTATTAATCATATATATTTGGAATGGGACGGGAGGGAGCTACCATTGTCCATGACTGGGACCTTCAGATTTTTTTTTATTTTACTTACCATTATTCTTAATTTTTTTATCAATATTATAATCCCACTAGAGAAAAATAAGATTCAATTCTAAGTGAAATCATAATAATCGTAGTGCCTTACAATTTGCTATTACTGTCCAATTATTTTTAGACACGAAAATTAAATACCTTACAATTTACAACAACTTATAGCTTATATATACATGATAAAAATAAAAAAGGGTAATTTTAAGAGTATTGCTATTTTTTTTTCTTTGAACATGATGAAATATACATTGCTATTATTTTGCACAAAATTATAATGTATAAATAAATAGCAATACCTGTTCTGCTCCAGTCTGATGTAAGCAATCAGGTATTGCTATTTATTTATACATTATAATTTTGTGCAAAATAATGCTATTTTTCAAATAAAATTTTCTTTGCTATGGGCTGTGTCTGAGACTCTGAGTCTGAGCATAAGAGACAAGGAAGGCGCCACACCAGGGAGGAGGAGGGTTAAAAACGTGGATGGAATTGCGTGCTCGGGTCTCCACGTCTAACGCTGCGTGTCAAGGAGGCACCATGGCCACCGCACCCGCTGTTTAATTTCTCAAAAATTCAAAAGCAGCCATTTTGGGGGAATTGTTCAATGCTCATCATATATAAATTCACGTATGCTTCTCTGATACTTTTGTAGTATTATTATATTGTTGACACAACACAATAGTATGTTTTTTTTCTTGTCTTCACAGCCTACCCTTTCAATTATTTGTCAAATAAGTACAAAACTTTGGTTTAGCTAATTTATTTTTTAAAAAAATATGTTTGAAGCAAGAACAAAAATTTACAAATAACTCTTTTGATATATATATATTTTTATTTAAGTTATTTATTTTCAATAAAATTTACTAATAGCACTTTATTTAATTATGAGTATATTAATAGCAAATAATCCATATATTTTCCTAGCAATACATTAACGTTGAGGGATGCATACTATACACCTATTTACAAGTTTATAATTTATTTAACAGATTAAATTTTGTTGAATTATGAAATTAAAATCAGCTCAAACTCAAAAATTTATTTTCTTTAAAATTTAAGCGATGCTCGGATTGTCCAAACTAGCTAGGTTCGAGTTAAGAATAAAAATTTTGTAACCTGATGGGCTCGATGTGGACCTCCGATCACTTACTGAGCATGTAATGTGCAGCCACATCTTTTTCGAATAATTTTTTTCTACTATATTTGAAACTTTGGACTTTTGATTATTTGGTAAACATGCATGTATAGTAATGTGCAGTGAAGGCACACACATCTTTTCTGAATAATTTTTTTCTTTATTATGTCTGAAGCTAATTTTCAGAGTATAACATTTGGTTTATATTTTAATAAAAAAAATAAAATTAAATAAATATTTTTATTAATAAAAAGTTAAATGAGTTATCAATAAACTTTTACCTTTTATATTATTGTGTGCTGGCTTTCAAAAAAAATGCACATGCAAAAGAGAAAGTTTGAGATGATGCAAATAGTTAAAATATCTTTTAATTTGCCTTGTATTGTGGGTTATCCGTTAACTAAAAAATTATTTTATTTTTACACTTTCTAGGATTTGTGGAACTATAGTTAATTTTGATATAATTATAACTCACCATGTGTTCCATGCTTGAAAAGATAAAAAAATTTTAATTATATTTTTAGTTATATAATTAATAAATATAAACAGAGAAAAAAGATTTAATGCTAGTCATTTTTTAATTAAATAAAAGTTAAAATTACAGAATAATAATAGATGTAATTCCTTTTTCTAATCAGCTAAATGTTAATTTTATAAAATTAAAATTTTGTATTTAAAAATTTATATAAAAAAAAAGCGATAACATTAATATTAAACCGGGGAAGGGAATATGAGTTGAGGTCTACAAAAATGTTTGAGCAAGATTGAGAAATGGGAATATGTCGTTTTTGGTGATCGTAGAGATGCAATGCAAAAGACAACATTACATAACATTGCAACATGCCCTCCTATTTTATCTTCTTTTGCATAAATAATAAAATCCTGACAATAATAATACATAATATACATATAGATGAAAATAAACAGATATATAGATAGATGGCAAGATAAGTACTGAAGCAGAAGCAGTAGCAACTGCTGCAATACAGTTATACAGACAAGTGCTTCTCTTAATTATTTCACAGAAATCCATGCAATGGTCCATACCTTTTCAACAACCTGATTTTTAATTTTTGGTAATGATACACGTGGCTCGGATCAACATAAATAATATTGTTACTCATTAAATAAAGGCCTAATTACAATTAAAATCCTGAACTTTTAACTTTTTAACAATTTTAGCTTGTACTATCAAAATTATATAATTAAGCTTCAAACTACAAAAAATTTTTCAAAATTAGCATCCGGCTAGAAGACGCGGCGGTTGTTGCTGAAGTGGCGCTGACATGGCACCGGAGCTCTTTTTTTATTAGAAAAATAATAAGTCAGCAAACAAAAGCTGCTGACTCATCTTCCACAAAGCAAAACGCACCGTTTTGCAAAAGTGGGAGACAACAGCATAAACCAAACTTCAAAATGAAGGGGACGCATATGTAAAGGAACAGAACATTACTCTTTTTATGTAAAAAACTTTGACTGTAAAAAGCAAAAGTGAGGATGTTAATGTTGATGTAGCTGAGGCATTGTCATATTTGAAGAAGCTTTTTGAATATTCTTTAGGGTTTAGTCCTTCTAATATCAGGTATTGTCATTGTTGCATTTGTTTTGTACGGATTTTGATCTAGGGTTTTCAAATTTGGGGATTTTCACATTAATAATAAAAAAATCATGGGAAATGGCATTTTATTGTCTTCTTGGGTAATAAAAAATTCTTTGTTACTTTTTTTCTAAATTTGAAAGGGGATTTTATAATACAAAAAGGTTCCTTTGTCGATTTGCAGGATGGAGTTTTTCACCATACATCTATACCACGGAGGTGTCTTCGTGAACACTGAAAGGGGCAGCGAGTATGTTGGAGGGGAAATGACAATCATCAATGATTGTGATCCAGATAGGATCGGGTACTTTGATATTGAAGGGTTTGTGCATAATTCAGGGTACGTTAGTATTCTAAAGATGGCCTACATACAACCGAATGGTGGTGGATACAAATTTATTACCGATGATAAGGGCATCATGGATATGTTGAACTGTATTAGGGATAGTGTAATATATGTGTATGTGGAAGCAGTGCCTCATATGGAGTTTGAAGATGAGAATGCATTGAATGATGAGAATGGAGAAAATGTGGTGCCAAATGAAACTGCTTTTCATTACGAAGGTGTTGAGGCTTCTGCTATTAGAGGAGCTGCTGAGGGTTCTGGTGTAAGAGATGGTGGGCAAGATTTAGACAATGACAGTGTAGATGAAGATCCTGATTATGAACCAAATAAAAGTAGTGACGATGGAATGGTAGATGAGGATTTCAGCTCTGATGACGAGGAGCACTTGGAAGCGAGAAGGGTCTTGAAATGGGCAAAATTGCATCAGCTTGATGATGATGATAATGACGACTGTATTGTGGGTACCACAGGAAGAAACATAGATAAAAAAAGAACTTCAAAAAAGGTAAATAGTTACTTTATAAGTGCACCAGCCGAAGCACTTACCAATGATGATGAAAAAGATGAAAGTGGGTATAACACTGAATATTACTCATCTGATAATTCAGTGGTGACCCCTGTGTCAAGTGAGGAAGGTAATCTCAGTCCAAAAAAAAAAAGAGAAGGATTAGACCGAAGGTGTACGCTCCAAACTGTGACCATAAAGATTTAAAGTTGGAAACTGGATTGAGGTTTAAGGATGCTCAAGAATGCAAGGCTGCACTTCAAAAGTATGCTATATTAAGCGGTCATAACATAAAATGGGTGAGGAGTAGAGGTGGGAAGTCAGATGCAAGGTGTGTTGAGGGTTGCCCTTGAAAGTGTTATGGAAGCAAATTGCAAGATGAAGACACATTTGTCATTAAAACATTCATTGGTGTGCATAATTGTAGCAGAGATTCAACAAATAGGCAAGCAACAGCTGAATGGTTGGCATTGGATTTCTTGAGAGTTTTGAAAAGAAATCCTTACTATCTTGTAAAGGATATGATGGATGATATCAAACAGAAGTATGATATTAATGTGACTAAGATAACATGCTACAGAGCTAAATGGAAAGCTTTAAATAAGATAAGGGGTTCATTTGAGCAACATTATGCTAAACTCAGGTCATATATAGCTCAGTTGAAGAGTGTGGATAAAGAAGGCAGATTTGAGTTGAAAACAGAAGTTGAATCTGATGGAAAGGTTATTTTCCAACGATTGTATATTGGATTTAGTGCATTGAGGCGAGGG
>CATIWO010051117.1:0-11290 GCA_949673435.1 Macaranga tanarius | reverse complement strand
TGTTCTCGTTTATATCTTGATAAGTGAACTATTGAAATATAATATCATCAACAGGTGGGGAAATTTTTTAACTTTATCAAATAAAATTCAACAAGAAAATTCTGGCCTTATTAGACTATTTAAATTTAATATAAATATATTTTATGTTGAATTTTTGAATGTTAAACTAAGAAAGAAAACTTTAATTATATATATATATAGAGAGAGAGAGAGAATCGGACTAATTGTGACATTTTATATCTACTGAAATGACAAGTGTTTGAAATTAAAAACTATATTTGAATACTGATCATACAATTAAAAAGTAAATAACCGACTCATCTATCATTCTTATAAAGTCATAATGCTTCATTTAATTTCCTAAACTCCCTACCTCCATTTTCCCAAATGTTTTGTGTATTAATTTATTAAAAAAAAAAAAAGCAATTATCAAGTCATAATGCTTTAGCCTTTATTCACGGTATTGGCTTCAAGAACATAATGTGCATAGCTTTGGTCAAAAAAGAAAAGGAAAAGGAAAACACCCTAACTTTCTACTCTAATTTTACATATGCTATTATCATATTTTTTGAGATGCAAATATACTTTTTGTCATTTTAAAAATTATATATTTAAATCTCTTTTATAAATGATATTAATTTTTACCATTATTGAGGCCTATCATATTAATATGTATAAAGAAAAATATTAGCAAAAGACACATTTTTACCTCTAACGTTTCTAGTAAGAAACTAATTTACTCCTAAAGAAAATTTAAAAATATTTTAATTCAAATGTTTTTAAAAAAATTAAATTTTTATCTTATAGAAAATATTAAATAATCAACTGTTTGTTTTGTATACTTATAGGATCTACTAGTAGTACTAGTAATATAATATTAAAAAGAATTTACAATTAATTTTTTGTGAAACTTTTTTAAAAAATATTATATAAATTCATTTCATCCTATATAAAAAAAATAAAAATATTTAAAGAAAAGAAATTTATCTAATCTTATATAAAATTTTTCTGTTTTTATTCACTCCCAAAATATAAATAAATAAATATTTATTTATTTATTTATCTATCTCATCCTAATTTATTACATTTACATAAATATGTATTAATATTTTATTTTGAGAGTGCAAAAAAAGGACAAATTTATATAGAATAATGTAACATCCCTGTCCTTAAACTAGATTAATTTAAATTAATGAAATTTAAGGATTTTTCGATTTTATTAAATTAGTGTTGATTGGAGTTAATTATTATTATTATTATTATTATTATTATTATTATTATTATTATTATTATTATTATTATTATTCTGGATAAGTAATTAAGGAGTTAATTATCATGTATTAAATTATTGTTGTTGGGAGTTAATACTTTATTTTAGTAAGAAATAAAAAGAATAAAATATAAGGAATAAAGTTTTGATGATATTAAATAGAAGTTGAGAAGGATTAAGATGAAACATAGGAGAGTAAAAGGAGAAGAAATAAGAGAAAATAGAAGGGAGTTAGAAGGAAGACAAGAAAGGAACAAGGATGTAAAGTGAAATTTTTGGTGAGAGTGGTTAGAAAGCTACAGAGAAAAGCATGGTGAGGAAGAAGAAAAGAGGAAGAGGAAGAAGAGAGGAGTGAAAGAAAAGAAGAAGGAGCAAGGTCTGAAGCTTGGGAAGAAGAGAAGTTCGAATTTCAGTAAGGAAAATCAAGAAATTGAGCATCAATCTTATGAGTGGCTCTATATTTTCTTATGGGTTTTGCATTCAAGTTGATTTAATGACATTTAGTATATAAATGTTGAGTTTATAATGGTTTTCTTTAGATCTAGAATTAGTTTGGTGGCTTCTAGTATGTTTATCTTTATTTTGAAGTGAAATGCATGTTATCTGAACTTCTGGTGAATTTAAATTAAGTTTTGGACTCAAATTTTTGCAAATTTCTCTTCTGAGTTTGTGTCCCAGTAGTATAAAGGCGTATGTTTGTTCGTACAGGCGTACGTCTACCCACAGAGGAGGCGGGCGCCCTTGTGCAGAGGCTAGCTCCTCTACATAAAGGCACACGCCTCTGTGTGAGAGGCATGCACCTCTGTAGCTGAGGCACGCACCTCTGTAGTTCAGACGGATGCCTTTGGGTCTGTTTCACGACTCTTTTTTATTAAAACTTTAACTTTTTGAATGGTATCTTGAACCGAATAATAGAATAATATACCAAAACATAAAAATGGTTGAGAAACACCTTCTATTGATGAAATGACATGAGATTTATAAGTTTCAGACAAAGGGACTAAATCATCTACTAAAAGCATTTTAATGATATAAATAAAACTTTACGAAGGTTATGGATGATATATAAAGATTATAATAAGTATATATATATATATATATATATATATATATATATATATATATATATGGGATGAGTTGGGAAAGATGAGTTGGCCACTCGATTGATAACTGTCTTTGGGATAGTACAGAGATTCAGAGGTACCTTTGGGGTGAATCCTTGTAGTTTTAAATGTATGCATACGATATTATTGTGATTGATTATGAGTGTGAGCCATGAAAGAAAGTTAAGATGTGTGAGAGAATTGTTTGTATATTACTGTTCATTCGGAGAAGGGTTGAGAATTATCTATGATGAAATAATTGTATGAACTTAACGAATGAGGAAATATGAATGGCAATAATGTAATTATTCAAATAAATGAAATTCTCAACTCGAAAAGGAAATTGAAATGAGAATAATGTAATAACTCAAGTCATGAATTCTTGATGTGATAGTTAAATAAATTTATATGAAATTTTGGTATTTTTGATAAATTAAGAATTTAGACCCAAATTATTAATGGTTGAACTTTCAGGAATTTAAAGACTCATTATAACGATTTAACTGCCTTGAATCTCCATTTTTAAGAAAGAATTTTTATAACGTTTACTATGTTTTGGATCGTATTGGTTATGATAATATTTAATTACTTTCATGCTATGGAAGTCCTTTGTTGAATGTTTTAGTGAAAAGGAAACATTATTATTGTAAATGTTACTTTTATATTGGTGTAGATTTGTGAGTATTTAACAGTTTTCAAATTATTGTTGTATTTTGGATAAATTGTATTTTGGATTAAATGTTTTATTGAAAAGATATACTAACTGCTCACTGGGTAATTTTCTTTCAGAATTACTCACCACTATTTTTAAAATGTTTTCAGCATAGTTAGCATATAGACTAGCGATATGGCCGTATAGTGGGGTACCATAGATTATGAAGTCACTGCAGTAGAGACGTTGGTGAGGTACATAGTATGTCATGACACAGACGCTGAGTTAGTCTTCAAGGTCACAGTCCTACCTATAAGAGCTGATGCAAATGTTTCATCTGTGCGAGAGGAGTACCTTGATAGTGTCTACACCATTTTTTGCATCTACTATGCCACCTTGCTGGATGTCCAGGTCACCCTTACTTGGGTATGATGCAGTCTTGTGGATGCATCATTTTGGACTTTTTGCTTATGGCCATTCTACACCCTTCAGTACCGACTACCGGTAGTTTATTTTTGAGCCATTGGGCTAGTTGTATACTTTGAGGGTTTTTGGTTTGGATGTGTACTACTACTACTATCATCACTATCACCATCTACCGGATAGAGATCTGAGACTTATGAGGGATAGATGTTAGGGAAATTAATTTCATAATGTTGTATTAATTGCTAAAGCATCTAGTACTCTTTTATTATATTTTACTGATGTATATATTTATGATATGATGGATGGTAACACTTCAGAACTTGATATTTATATATATGATATTTGGTATATTTGCTAAGTAATTTTCTTACCATATAGAAATGTTTATATTTTGATGATTGTTAGGAATGATGTTGAATGATATGGAAGATGTAAGGGTTGCCATATTATATAGTGGTATTATTTAGTTACTTAAGTTATGGTGATTTTATTTACAGAGGTATCAAATAAATGAAATAGTATTGATCTGAAGTTAATTATTTTGCCATCTAGAATTATAGGTATATGGTTAAATTTATCAAGAATATTATTGATGACAATTAAGAATATGAGAGAGTAAATAATTAGGTGGTGATATTAAGTTATTGAAATGTGGTGTGTCATAGACAGGATTACTAAATATTGAGGTTCAAATTTGTACAGATTTTCATATCACTATACGTGAATGTATGATTCAACTAAGATATCTCGATGGATGATGAGAGTTCATAAATAAGAATTAATTAAATTATCATATTATTAAGTATTAAGGATATATAATTGTGTAGTAATAAATAATGGAAGGATACGGTGTGACAAATAAAGTGAATTTTTTATTTAAATATTTCTAAATTTTTTAAATGAGACAAATTTTTTTAAAAATTTCATAAAAAATTAGATGTAAATTTTAATATTGTATTACATTTAGTAGATTTTATGAGTATAAAAAATAAATGGTTATTTAATATTTTTATTAGATAAAAATTTAAATTTTTTTGAAAAATTTTCATGTTAAAATATTTTTAAATTTTCTTTATGGGTAAATTTATTTTTTGTTTTAAATATTAGGGGCAAAAATGTACCTTAATCTAATTTTTTTTATACATGTCAGTAATATTGGACTCTACTAACAATGAGAATTAACACTGTTTGTAAGAGGTGGTTAAATATATAATTTTTAAAATAATAAAAATAGATTTACGTCTCAAAAAATATTAGTAACAAATATAAAATTAAGACACAGCATTAGAGGTATTTCTACACCTTTTCCCAAAAAGAAAAATGTACATAACTTGCAATTCAAGGAGACTAGGCCAAAAAATTCATATGAAGCTGTTACTTTAAACCTTTTATGAATTTAACACTAGGATCTTTACATAACTACCCCAAAAATAAAATTTAATAATAAAAATACCTCAACTTTTTCAAAAGTACTTTCATGCCCTAAGCTAACTAAAATAATTATTTGCCTGCCCCACTCTTCAAAAACCCAAAGAAACCCTTAGCTTATCCCTTAAACCAGCTGCAACTACCGCTACCTTCCTTCTCCAGAAAAAAAAAACTGATATTAATCACCCTCCAAACAACAAAAATCACTACTCCAAACACAATAATCAAACCAAATGAAAACCATCCTCAATCAAAAAAGAAAAATTATACTCTATTAAATCAACAACAACAAATCAGGTAAAGAGAAAAATAAGAAAAAAGCAAGGAAAATCGTATATCACAGGTAAATTATTCTTATTTAATACTCTCAATTTTTTTTCAAAAGAATTACATTCCATGAACACATACCAAACTGAAATTTTCATCATTAAATTGAACCAAATCAATTAATCAAAAAATTTTGGTCGTGAACCTATTAATATAAAAGCTTTTCTATCAGAAAAATAGTGTACAAACTATTTCATATTCAACAACTGCCTATAATGCTTGAATTTTTATAACTATTGCTTCATATATTTAAAAACCAAATCTGTATCGACCTCATAAAAGAACCAGAAATTCTATATACTTCTTTTTCAATTTATAATACTTTTAGTATATTTCACATTTCTGATACATCTTATACTTATAGGAATGGAGCAATTACTAGTATTGATTCATTACAATGGAGAATGGAGTGACAGTTTCATTTACAAAAACTTTTAAGTGATTGGAATGCAAATTCTAAAAACTGCAGCTACCAAAACCTCATCAAAATAGTATCAACCCATCTGAAAATTGAAAATGAAGTAAAGCTACTACCAATCAACTACTAAGTCAAATATCAATATCCATCATTATAAATTAAAGATAATTCAACACTGCGATTTTATATCCAGCTGAAAGTAAGAAAACTGACAACACAAAGTATCTATTGTGCATCACATTCTAAGAAAAATAAAAGGACAGTAAATTCTTTGACTCTACACCAATAATAATAGTAAAATAGAGAATCAATCCACAAACATAAAAGAAATAGATACAACTTTAGATCTTGTTGATTATGCAAAACAAATTGGAAAAGACATTAATTAAAATGAAGAACAATAAGTCTAAAGTCCTATATGTCAATCGTTGATAATAACTGGTAAAAATTGCATCAAATCAAAGCTCAAGAACTCTACAAAGATAAGGAGACGCTCAAGTCAGTTGTGACTTTATACGCAATAACAAAGACTTTTTAGTTTAAAGTCTTGAAATCTTGCAGTTAGAAATACTACCTTAATTGCTTCGACAATAATTGCAACTAGAAATTGAAAGTAAGAAAGTACAATAATACAAGTATGTTTGTCATTCGAGAATTCTTTAACGAGCATAACTGCACCTTAGAATTTAGGTTGGGAAGTCACTGTCAAGCATCAAATTTTATCATAGCAGGCCATATTAAATCTAAATACATCAGTACAAAAATAGTATATATACTTACTGACATCATAAGTGACATGAAGAATGAATGTGAGATGTCTATAAATTATATAAAAGCTTACAGATTGAAGAAAAAAGCTTTGGAATATATTAGAGGAAAACCTAAAGAATCATATCAGTTGCTGCCAAGTTTTCTATATATGATCCAAAAAATAAACCTACAATCAATTTTGGAGCTCAAAATAAATCAAGACAACGCATTTCTTTACACATTCATGGCACTATATGTAAGCATAGAGGGATGGTAATATTACATACCAGTCATTGTTATAGATGGAACTTTTCTCAAATTAAAATTTAGAGGCACGCTTCTGACAGCTGTAACTCAAGATGCATCAAGTAAAATTTTTCCTCTAACTTTTGTTGTGCATGATTCTAAAAATGATGACTCCTAAAAATGGTTTTTCGAACAATTAAGAAAAATAATTAGAATGAGGGAAAAGTTGTGCATTATATCTAATAGACATGAAAACATTACATCAGTCATAAAATATATATACCTTGAAGCTGCATATGTGTTCTGTATCTTTTACATCATCAATAACATCAAAACGAATTTAAAAAAATACAGCATATATTAAAGAACTCTTCCTAGTAGCTACGAACTGTAACAAAATAAAAGATTTTCAAAACTACATATCTAAAATTCAGAAGTTTGATGTAAGAGTCTACCAGTATTTATAAATAATTGGATATAAGAAATGGTCAAAGGTACATTCAATCAACGACATGTATTTTACAATGACTTCAAACATCGTTGAATCAATCGATGCAATAATCAGATATGCACAAGACTCCCAATCACAACTCTACTCGAATACCTGCACAAATTGATTTAAGAATAGAGTTTGACAAACAGAAACATCGCAAGAGCTACTTTCACAAAACTTACAAAGAAGCCTAAAAAAATGCTGAATAATAACTACATAAAATATCTCAAACTCAATGTCAGTATTGAATACTTTTGGTTTATATTTCATTTATGATACAATTAATCTACATAATCTACAATCACCACTCATCTCTTAATCTTGCAAGCTGAAATCATAATAATTACTTTCCATTTTTCAAAACTTATTTGTAGGTCAAAATATCAAATGATGAAGTGTTCAATGCCTTTCAAGAGGAAAAACCATAAATAATAGACCTAAAAGAGAAAATATGCACATGCAATAAATTTCAGCTTGACCACCTACCATGTGAGCATGCAATAGTAGTTATAAGGAAGCTAAATCAAGAACCTTATAGTTATTCATCGCATTATTACATAAAAGAAACAATGTTGAAATACATCAAGCAACATTTTATCCACTTCCAATGAAATCAACGTGGAATATACTGAGTGACATCAAAAATATAGTTGTACTACCTCCACAAGTCAGGATTTGACCTGGAAGACCAAAAAAAGAAGATACAAAGCTCCATGGGAAGTCAAAGCTCAAAATAAGTGTACCATATGTGGCATTTATGGGCATAACAGAAAGACATGCGGAAATCCACCAAAAATATAATAAAATTTTGAATACTTTTAGTTTATTTTTGGCTTATTTTGCATTGTAAAACAGTAAAATTTTGAATAATTTTAGTTTTTTTTTCGTATGTGAAACAACTGCTATAATTCTATAGAGATTAATGAATAATACTTATCAATGAGGTTAACAACATAAAAATTAAATGAAACAAAATAAAATGAAAAAATTACTTATTTTCTTGACGTGGAAGATCATCAATGAAAACAACATCAAAGGGATCAGTCGACTTCTTTGAAGAAAAATGTCCAATAGTTACATCAATATCATTACAAGAAGACCAAAAGTCAACGAGTTCAAGAAAAATAGGAAGTAAAATTCTATAAGATTCCATATTCTCCAAAACCAACTTATCATGTTTGGTACTTCTCATAGAATTATAAACATATAAGCACCAATCCTTGAAAGTCAATCGTTCTAATATCCAATGTTTCTCTTTCGCAACATGAATTAGAAATAAAACATGATCAACATCAACCCAAATAATATTACAAACCATGAAATAACCAATAATATATTCAGCAGCATAGTGATTAACACCAACAATTGAAAAATCCTTATTAGTGCTAAAAAAATTTCATATAAACCTTGAAGTCTTTGATCAAATAGATTATTGGTGGTTGTGAATCTTAGACAACTTTCAAAAAAAACTCTATCATTCCTCCTCAAATAGTAAAATAGCACATCTATATACTGAAATAACCATAAAAAAAATACAAAATTAAAAATAAATAATATAAAAAAAATAAAAAACCTTCAATTATTCATTATATATAAGGTATATAATCGGTTTAATTTTATTATATGAACTTTAATTCCAACTGAACTTAATCTTTCAAAAAATTTGAACAACACAAATCTAAAATTATAAAAACAATTATAAAAAATACAAAAGGCAAAAACTTACAGAAGAAGACATATAATGACCACAATAATTCAGAGTATGAAACCATATCTTCTTTATAATAATATCACCTCCAAATTTGAAAATAGGAGAAATCAAATTATTTTCATCAGAATACAACTTCTTCCTATAAAGAAAATAAAATAAAAAGTAAAAAATAAAAAATAAAACAAACAAAAAATTAAACATTTAATATAATATACTTATTTTTCTTCTTAAACCCAACTTCGCTTCAAAGATCAAATGCTACCTGAGCAGCAAACTTTAAAGGTTCATCAATTTTCAAACTCAAAGGACATATTTCTTTCATCACCGTAACATCCTTCTTCTCATTTAGAACCTTAATAGAAGAACTAAGCTTTGTTGAAAAGGAGATTTCATTTCATACCACCAGCAGGTTTCACCTCCCTTCTCTTAGGAACAGGGGAAACAAAATCATCCTTATAATCATCCACAATCTTCTCACCCTAAAATAAACAAAATACAAAGTTAGATTAGAAACCAAAAAGTAACCAAAATAAAACTCATAAACTAAAATAATACATAATAAAAACCAAAAATAGGAAAAGAAAGAATTAAAAAAAA
Organism: Macaranga tanarius; assembly: GCA_949673435.1. Classification (NCBI taxonomy): domain Eukaryota; kingdom Viridiplantae; phylum Streptophyta; class Magnoliopsida; order Malpighiales; family Euphorbiaceae; genus Macaranga; species Macaranga tanarius. The sequence goes on along the minus strand of CATIWO010051117.1, from coordinate 1,869 downwards.
GACATACAACATCACCACTCATAGCAGTAACAACTCTAACAGCATTATCAAGAACATAACAACATCAACTAAATTCTCTCCCAAATTCTTTTCATCCTAACATAGAACAACAAATCAAGAACGAAATCAGAAATTAAAAATAAACCATAAAGATACAAAAATAAACTCATAAATAGTATAAATAATATACACAAAAAAAGAATCACTTCTAGTCTCAGGAGCAACACCAATAAACTTAACAGTCTGAACAGAATCATCAACTAAATTCTCAACTAACTTCTTCTCATCCTAACATGAAATAATACAACAGAAACTAGAATAAAAACTAAAAATAAACCATAAAGATAAAAAAAATGAAACTTAAACTATAAAATCATATATACCACAAAAGGATAACTTCTAGTCACAAGAACAACACCAATAAACTTAATAGTTTGAACAAAATCATTAACAAAATCCTCACCCTAAAATAAAATAATACAAAAAAATAAGACCAGAAACTAAAAATAAACTAAAGAGCAGCAAAAAATAAATATAATAAAAAAATAAAATATTCCTTTCGTCAAAAAGCCACTGAGGCACCTCCTCAGTGTACTGAGGTGATACCTTAGTACACTGAGGTGCCGCCTCAGCTCATTGAGGCCCCTCCTCAGTGCTCAGGTGCCGCCTCAGCGCATTGAGGTGCCTCCTTAGCTTTAAAGCGTCGCCTGATCAATATGCAGAGAAGTTGCAGCAACCAAATGTTAGTGATGTGCCCTAGACCAATTGTATTATGGCCATATTATGACTTTATCTATTTTGCATCATTATAATAAAGAGGCATTTTATCATATTGACTCTATTGAATTCCATGAATGTTTAACTCTATTTAAGATCATCAAGTGTGTGACTTGATAGTAGAACTCTTAGATGGTAAATGAGTTATATTCTAAATCATCCCTAGTCAGTCATTATTATGGGAGAATAATAAATGAAGACTAGTATGAGGTTGACTGATGATCATGTTTTATTGATCATGTATACGAGATACAAAGTCAAGTTATAGGTACATATGATGTATTGGATTGACCCATTATGAGAATACTACATGGATAATTGTCATAAGTTATTCTTATTGTAATGATATTATTGTAGTCCTCTAACCTGAGATCATCATAGAGTCCTGCATGATGAGTTTTATATTTTGATACATTCTAGTATTATCTTTAATAGGAAGATATAATAGATTGTAATTGGATATAAAATGAATTATGTGAGGAGTATGAGTGATCAAGAAGGAATTTTTCCCTCACTAATCATGAGGAGGATAGCTACGGACCCCTCAATAAATTACACTGAATGTAAATGCATGGCCATGCTTGAAATCAATTAATAAGGAGTTATTAATTTAGTCTAATTGAGATCGAGAAATAATTGAATTATTAAGGATGATATAAACCATGCCTTATATTCAATCTAAGATATCGTGTACAAAAGGACTGTAATATTATTATTAAAAATATTATGTCGGATTATTGACCTTCACACGACTTGGGTAGTCATAATATCTTGCTAGAGGCCACTTATGACTTATGGACTACCGATGAGATTGGAGGCCCATTGCCAACGTTATGTGAACCTATAGGGTCACACATATAGAACAGACCCAAAATGAATATTGGGCTTATTAGCCCAATTGGATAATTATCTCTCTTATGTGTAAATGATTAAAATTTATTTATGGTAAAAGTTATCATAATTAAATTTTAAAAGGAAAAATATATTTATAAATATATATCTAAAATAGTTTTAAGATATATATATATAAATATAAATAAAGGATAATGATAAAACCAAAAAGAGTTTTGGTACTTGTGAAATACTAAATCC
>CATIWO010051090.1:0-24394 GCA_949673435.1 Macaranga tanarius | reverse complement strand
CTCAAGAATTATCTCAGTACATGCTTCTCTATAAAGGATCTTGGTACTCTTAAGTATTTTCTTGGCTTAGAGCTTGCTAGATCCCCTCAAGGGATATCTCTTTGTCAACGAAAATACACTCTTGATCTTTTGAAAGAAACTGGAATGTCTGGTAGTAAACCAGCTCATTTTCCCATTCCGCAAAACCATCATCTGTCATCAAATTGTGGAGAACCATTAAAGGACCCAAGCCAATATCGTCGCTTGATTGGGCGCCTCATTTACCTTACTATCTCTCGGCCTGACATCACATATGCGGTGCAACTTCTCAGTCAATTCATGCAGAAACCTTGTCATCCACATATTGATGCTGCCTATCATGTTCTTCGTTATTTGAAGAATTCCCCTGGTCAAGGTCTTTTTTTCTCTTCAAATAATGATTTTCAGATCAAAGCATACTGTGATGCTGACTGGGCAAGCTGCCCAACGACACGACGCTCTATTACAGGCTATTTTATCTTTCTTGGTGGTGCCCCTATTTCTTGGAAATCCAAGAAACAACCCACAGTCTCCCGCTCCTCTGCAGAATCAGAATATCGTTCCATGGCCTCTACAACTAGTGAGCTGATATGGTTGCGTGGTCTTCTTGCTGATCTCTCTTTGTCTCATTCTCAACCAATGTTGTTGCACTGTGATAACCAATCCGCTTTACACATTGCCGCTAATCCTGTCTTCCATGAGCGTACCAAACACATCGAGATCGATTGCCATTTCATTCGTGAACACATTCATTCTGGAATCATTAATACAAAATATGTTTCAACTCAATTTCAGCTGGCAGACATCTTCACCAAAGCATTGGGACATGATCGTTTTCATTTTCTTCTTCGCAAGTTGGGCATTCAGGATCTTCATGCTCCAACTTGAGGGGGGATCTTGAAGATATTTGAAGAGATTTTATTTTAGTTGTATTCTTAGCTGTACATTACTAAAATTTAGGCTAAAGTTTTGTCCTGTAAATTAGCTAGCTGCTGTTTGTATTTTTTGTCTCTTTATTTGTAGGCTACTGGTCATGTATATATTCTGATCTTAGTAATAGAATAAAGTAAGTGGATTCAGTGTTAAGAAATCCACGGGCCCGGAGAGTGTTGTCCCACTAACACACATGTGGACTTATAAATGGGGTTGAGCCCATGTAATAAAAAAACCAATTGGCTTATGTTAAGACCCAATCTACACCACTTATAAGCCACTCTAACTTTTATACTTTTTCAATGTGGGATATATTCTCCAACAATTATCATGAGCATTCTTAGCAACTGTAGAACTCTCTTGAGCTTCTCTCCATTGAGCTAGCACTGACATGGCCCCTTTAACCACTACTAGAGGTATGTCTGTTATTCCAGACTAAGGCATTCCTGTTGGGAGGAAGAAGAAAATAGAAATGTCTAGAACTGATGACTTATATTACTCCATAAAAATTACAACACTATAAATAGAGATAGATTTCCATAATAACTAGACTTAATGCGTGAACCTAACTTTATGAATTTGACTCTTAGAAATACCAAATACATATTTATTCATGAACCTGACATTAATAACAAGAAAGACTCTTCATATAGTGTATTAATTTGAGTTTAATTCCCAACACTCCTCCTCAAACTCAAACTCTTTGTTAGAGCTACAGTAGAAGCAATAGGCGTACACAAATAATCACAAAAAAAAAAATAGCAACCAAAAGAAATAAAAAAAAATAGACATAAGAATTTATGTGGAAAACTCCAAGATGGAAAAAAAACCACAGGTAAAGGAGGAGAGATTTCACTATATATGTAAAAGAGCGTACAAAGGAGTGTTAGGGCGGCTAACAATGAAGAATAAACTAGATGTCATACCCTAAATTGATATAAGGCTTATTTATAGATTAAGTGAAGAAAAAATAGGAGAAAAAATAGCTTCCCAATTGATTTGAATGATCATGTCCGCTACACGAGCATGTTTCGACCCGTGTAGCCTTCTAGAGTAAAAACGGGGTCCAAACACGGCTTAAAACATGCCCTTGCTCCCACCCGTATACCTTTCTGGACAATTTGACAGGGTCCAACACGATCACCAATACACCAGTGTCTCTACTCATGTACGTCACTGGACAAAATAGTAGCCTTCAACAGCTTGTAACACAGCCGTGTCTCAGGCCATGTCTACCTCCAATATGTAAAAGACGACCAAAGTTCCCAAAACGTGAAGCCAATGAATCTCCTATCAAAATTCATGTCACAAACACAATATTCTAGTTACTCAAAGCTTAGCTCTCAATCTTGAAAAATCTTCAAACTTTAGTGCCTTGGTAAATATATCAACAATCTGATCTTGTGATTTCACATACTTGGGATGCACTTCCTTTTTGCTAATGCGTCCTCTGATGAAATGATATTTTATATATCTATATGTTTGCTTTTATCATGAAAAATTAGATTCTTTCCCAAAGCAATAACGGATTTATTATCAATAAAAATCTCAGTAGCTTCTTCTTATGGCAAATGCATTATCTTCAACAACTTTCATAGCCATGTAGCATGGCAAACACATGCAACTACAGCAACATATTCTACTTCACAAGTTGAAAGAGTCACAACGGGTTGCTTCTTCAAACTCCATGTGAATGCAGCTTCTCTAATACAAAATGGAAAACTAGAAGTGCTTTTTCTATCATCAATATATCCTCCCCAATCACTATCACCATAGCCAATCAAATTGAAATTCTCATAAGATGAATAAAATAAGTCATAATCCAGAGTTCTTTTCACATACCTTAATATCCTTTTAGTAGCTTTCATATGTGAACAAGTTGGAGCTTTCATATAACGACTAATAAGTTCAACACCATAAAGAATATCAAGTCTGGAAGAAGTTAAACATATAAGATTTCCAACAAGCTTTGAAAACAAAGTTGGATTCACCTTTTAACCAACATCAAACCTTGATAACCTAGTTCCACACTCAACAGGTGTTCTTACAGATTGACAATGTATGTGTACAAATACTTTTAAACCTTCAAAAGATACGTTTATCAGTTGTAGGACCCACTATAATATTTATTACCGTGCGACAGAAATATAGATTCACGCTCAGAAACATCTATTTTTATGCAACAAAGAAAGAGAAAAAAGAAGGGTGGTGATGGACATCGCGAAGCGCGACGTCCATCGATCACAAGAAGACAAAAAAAAATTATAAAATTTCCATTTTGGCCTCTGATGTTTACATGGGGGTAGTATAATTTAAGAGTTATTTAGGTAATTATGCGTCTCGATAGATACACTATTCCTATCGCAGAACGCGCGCGACAATAATCATTATCCAAAAAAGAAAAATTGTAGTCCTTAGCTTTCATCAATTATTATATTATATTTTACAATTAACAAAGAGTAGAAGCTATTGAGTTGAGTTTTAGTTAGTTAGAACTTATTCATTTTTCAAAATAAGTTCTAATGTGTGTATTACACCGATGGATAGGATTTATAACATAGAGATATTTGTTTTATTTTTACTAATTAAATGTAAAATACTTGAATAATGTGTTTAAAATCCTATTCTCATAGGTAATGCATCTGGTATAGATAAGAATTTCCCAGTTCTAAATTAGTTCTAAATTTAGATTTGAGCCATCTAGCTTATTGTACATAAAATATAATAAAATTACTCATCAATTCATTAAAAGTTAGAATAATCATTATGATATAGAAATGTATTCAATAATTTCTGTAAACGTTTTTTATTTGTATGTATTCTTAATTACCGTATTCTTAATTATCATATTATTAATATATATATATATATATAGATATATATTATGTAAAGAATAGCATTTTTATATTATACTAAACTTATTTAATTATAGCCATTGATATATATTACATATATAGATATATAAGGATTAATTGATGATTATAACTAAATAAAAATTAATTTAATGATTTTTATTTTATTTGTATAGATACAGATGTATAAGTAACACGAGCCATTATTTATTTTGTCATTTGGAAGTTGTAATACTATTTTTTCTAATTATTAATGAATTCCATTATTTGTTCAAAAAATATTAATCTATATTATTAAGACATGCCACTAGAATTTCAATATCTAAACTACATTTTTGCAATCATTAATTAATTTGTTGTTGAGCACATAGGAATTTACAAATTCATTGGAATAATACAAACTAAGTATATAGAATTTTCTGATAGCTACAATTCAGCATATAAAATTTTCTGATAGTTACAATTGAATCTAATTGTTTCATTGTTTGGTAATCATATCCCATACGTGTGACTGTGTGTATGTGTTACTATATGATACTGGAAGCAATGAAACCTCTCATGAAACACAGGAGCATTGCTACAGCTTTAACAGGTCTCTTTCCCTCACAAAAAGTCCATGGAAGCCATAGGGAACTCGCCGGGGCAGCTTCACAGCAGCCACTATATCAAGATTAGGCGATCTTGCATCCATTACCAAGAACCTGGATTCTCCAGCAGTTTCATCATGTACATATGACACTATAAACCCATCATCCTCCTCTACTTCTGGGTTGTCAGGATCCCTTGCCACAAAGAAAGGCTCCCCACCATAGCAATTCGGGCCGAACATCCGACTAGCCACTGTGCAGTCCTGCTTATCCCCTTTAGAGACATCCAGCTTCGCCACTCCAGATATCTTTGGCATCGGATCACCTATGGCTGCATATACAAATCTGTTCTTTCTCGCAACATAAGCAGGATTTATGACTCCAAAGTCTAAATTTCTAGCTGAAATTGGAGTTCTTGTTACGATGCCTGTTTTTAAGTCTATTCTGACTTTCTCCACCATGGCATGGATAAGCTCCATTCTCTCAAGGGTATGTTCTACGGATAATATATTTGGGGCCACCATGACTATTGCGTCCTCTTCATCCCATGCGTTAATTGCATGTATGAGGTTGAATCCTGGCACATCAAACCACCTCATTTCTGACTCATCTTTTGCATATCGGGGAATGATTCCAAGCCTTGGTACTTTTGCTGGGTCTGCACCCACTGGAGAGCCGCCTCCAAAGATCATTTCCATGGGGTTCATACCAATTTGTATGTCAGCAAATATAGCATACTTTTTGCTGATTGCAAAGTCATGAAGGAAAGATGGACGAACCATTGAAAATATGGGCACATCTGGCTGCTTATTTCCTTTTGAATCAAAGCGAAAGTATGTTAAAAATGGAGGCACCGGACCATACCGAAAAGCAAAGGCCTCGCCAGTCTCAAGGTTTATCTTGGGGTGAGCAGTCATGCTCATGAATAGCTTCCCATCAAAATCATAACGGCCTAGGGTCTCAATATCTCCATTTGATGTCAATCGTACACTATAAGGTAGATCGGATTCACCAAGTGCAAAGAGACGATCGCCAAAGAAGGTTAGGTTGGTGTTTGCTAGGCCAATGCCATTAGCTGGATTAAATTGACCCGAAAGAATTCTAGCAGCTGTTAGAGCACCACGTGTTGCGGAGGCAGCAAGGCCATTGAAGCCAGAGAAGACATTAGGAATAAGTGGAGCTCCAGCATCACGCTCTACAATGTATTTATAGGTCTTCACATAGCGGCTGCATAGAGTGGCTTTGCCTTGAGAAATTCTGATGGCGTGAAGCATGCCATCTCCATCAAATAGGTGATAAGGCCCTCGAGGGAGGTACTGCGGATTCGGGCCATTACGGATGTATGCACCATCAAGGCATGATGGAAGGGATCCCTCTACCACCTCACACTCAGTTGGGGGAAGCTCATCAACTGGAGCAAAGTTGTCAGAGAGAGTGTATCTAGGATCAACTGAAGGCCGAAGTGGAGGATCTATAAAGTTGTTGATGATGTTGTCAAATGTATTGAGCACTATAGTTGGTAGGGTTGGCTCTACCCGCCCATTTTCCCCAGCTAATGCATGATTTTTCTTGGTTGAAGTTGATGATGACTGAGCGGCAGCGTTGGAAGATGAAGGCGATGATCTTTTTGAAGTGGTAGGTCCTGTTGTTGTGGCCTGAGGTTTTTCTTCAATTCTAACGGAAGATACATGGAAAAGAGATGGAAATGAAGGTGTTTTTACAGGGGAATTGAGCATGTTCATGTTAGGAGAAAGAGAGAGCTTTGAAGGATGTAAAGTGGAGAGGAAAGTGGAAGAAAAGGCATCCATACTTTGTTGCCTTTTGTCAACCACAATGAACTTCAATTATCAGAATGTAGGGAAGACTACTTATGGGAGCTTTGAACTGGGAGTGACAAGCATATAAAAACAAGAACATATCACCTAAAAATAGAATCAAGGAAAACGCAAATGTCATTTTTGAGCTATTTCTCATGCGTTTTATTTTACTCATTTATATCAACATTTTCACGCACCATAAAAAAGCTAAAACTATCTATTCCCCTGTCCTCAACACCAAGTACCCACAGTTAGGATAATTAATATAATTAATCCCATAAAAAATTAAATAGGTTCATACATTACTTAGATAATTTCACCTTCAGATTTTAGATTGGATTAAAATATTAGGGTAGATTTAAACCTCATTCATGCCCCCTTGTTTGCCGCATAGTTCGGTCTCATTATATAGTTATACAATATATATTAGTCGAATCTAACATGTGACAAAAGATTGTATTAAGATAATTAATTTTAAATTATATATATATATATATTAGAACTTTTTACCTAATAATTTGAACTTTGTGTGGAATCGACATCCAAATGTTATATGCATTCATCTCAATAATGGTTACCAGAGAGATTGTTTCGCAATTAGACTGTAAATTATAAAATCATCTCCACATAATAATGTATGTGGTTGGACTCCTCTCATATTATATACTATGGTTGGATTTTTCATTTAGGTAGGAGCAATATGTGGATGAGCGAAGAAAAAAACCAAATTGTGGCTGAAAATAAACTTCTATCCGTCATTACAAATATCTTAAATTGGCAAAAGACCAAACAACGGAATCAACAATGAAATAATATTATGAAAAAAAAAAAATCTATAGTGAAATTCATCCAAAAGTTTAAATCAATCATATTCCGTCATTAATTATCATTAACCAGATATATGGATTTTTCTTTTATGAAGAGTAAGATATTATAAAGATACTACATGCATGAGTGGTGCATAGATACTACATGCATGAGTGGTGCATAGAATTGTTCATCCATCAATCTGGATATATATTTATATTCCTTGTTTTTTTAAAAAAAATAAATAAATAAATAATGCACTAGTCACTCTCAATTGCTATAGCAGCATGATTATTTTCCTGATATTGATGTTTACAACAGAAGAATATTAACCACTAAGTTAAAGATATTTCAAATGAAGAAACCTACCCTACCAGGATTTTTTGTTTCAACATCATAATTGGTCTCACGCTATACATCTTTCAAAGTGAGAGATGCGTCCTTGTATGCAACCACCACTACCTTTCTTTGCACTCCAACCACAAGAGAGTAACAAATTATCTTTTTGTGTAGTCATTCTATCCAACCTTTGCATATCTTTAGAAGTGTATATTAAATTGGTCTAGGTCTTAGGATTATATATATATATATATATATATATATATATATATATATATATATATATATATACCATGAGGAGACAGGATCAAAAACAGGGTAAACAAAAATGCAAAAAAGATGAAAATTTTAATGCAGCCTGCTTTATTGTTTCGTTAAACCAACTAGAACATGAAGGTCACGAAACTGGTATCCATAATAAGAGAGTAGGTATGTAAATAGTTTGTACAGTAAAAACAAGTACTGTTAAGATTAAAACAGTTTGTGGAGTATGAATGCAGATACAAATGAATGATCACAAAGAACCCTGCAAAGAAACCACAAAAGAACAGCCCAGATGGATGCCCCAGACAGGTAACCGTTAAAAGAAAAATCAGAACGGCCCAGAGGATGTCCAGACAGGTAACCGTTCTCAATCACACAAAGAAAGGGGTAGAAGATTTGAGCACAGCATAAAAGCAGTACAGTTTTTTTATGTTCAAGATCCTACTAGAGGCAAGCACAGAGCATACTTAAGTTTGCAGAAAATAAATTAAAACAAAGTTTGAAATAGAATTCAATACCTTTTATAAATATTAATTATAAGATGCAAATTCTGTCAATGGTTACAAGTTTGGGTATAAGTGAAAGGAAACAGAAGGGTTTTCTTTCGATCACTTAGTACAAGTTTGGAAGAACAATGTACTTTTTGTTCTGAGAGTAAATGTTCTAAAAAATTCTAACTCTAACTTGTCTTTGCATGAGCCTTTTATAACCTGAGGAGGAGCTAGAGGCAATAAATGGAAGTCCTGTTGAATCATATGGGAGAGCAGAAGACTTTTGAGCCCGCAATTGATGGTAGTAGACAGGTTGGTGAGCAGCTGCACATGGAGTGGGGTCTTCCTTCACATGGGTGAGATGAAGATGGCTTCACGAGGGTGAGCTGTAGATTGGCAGAAAAAATTGTTTTAAGTCTACAGACTTTTTTGACTTTTTTTTTTTAAGTTTACTTTTTACATTTACAATAAGTAAACACAAAAGTAAATACAAAATACAGAATACAAATATAAAATACAAAATAAAATACAAGACCCTAGAATCCACTATTGCCAAAGTAGTCATCTCCTAAGTCAATGATTGGCTCAGAAGAACTTAAACTAGAAGAGTCTTCAGGCAAAGAGTCTTCAAGCTTGGTGGATCCCTGTTTGGAAGAAGAAGTTCTATTGTCCATAAGTTGTTGAATCATCTGGAAGAATTCATCTTCGTTTTGAGCACCAACTAGCTTTAGCATAACAAATGACTTCTGTGCTAGGAAAACTGTAGTCTCCTTAGGGCATGGAAGTAAGTTGTGTTTGACCATTCAATTGTTGACCTTTTGCAGAGAGATCTTCTCTTTATAGGCGAATGAATCCCACCATTTGACTTTGAATCTTCTGGTGGGTACTGTTTGTCCATCCTGTAACATGCTGTAGCTGAAATACCACACATATACCTAGGGCAGAAAGAATTTTGTACAGAAAATGAGAAAAGGATTAAAACGTTTTTCATTTTCTGAAGGTTTGTAGTGTTGTTTGAAGAAGTCAAAACAATGTTTGACTTCTGGAATTAGAGTTTCAGGAATGTTCCCAATGTAAGTCCACCATTGGATGAACCAAAATGGAAGTTTGGAAGTTTGAAAATCTCTATCAAAAAAGAATAGCCAGGAATGGCTAAAACCATCATTTTGGATAAAGAAAGTATTGAACCAAGCCTGTTGATAGTCCCAATAGTTAAAAAACTGGCAATGGAAAATTCGAGTATATAGGTTTGGAGGAAAAGGTTTTACTTTATGCAATTCAGAACCTCATTCGGTTGGGTGAATGATTTTTTGGATTGTACAAGTAGAATAAGAAGGATGAGGTTATTTTTCATCTTTCTTGAAATGTTTAAATTTTGCAGAATCAGTTGTTTTCAAAATAGCGTAGTAAAAACTTTGAGGTTTAGAAATATCCTAAGGTTTATAAAACCAATTTTTTGGAAAAACTTTTGAAATTGCCTTGGAGGATTTTTTATCATAAAATTCATCCTCCATGGTCATAATGTTTTGGAAATTCATTTTCTCCAAATAATTTGAGCTTGGTCTCAAAAGTTGTTTTTCTTTTAAAACAATTTGAGAAGAAATTTGTTTGGAAATCATTTGAGATGGGTTTTTTGCAGAAATCTCTATCTCTGAATTTTTTGACACTTCTTTTCCTTTTCCTGCTTTTTTGGAAGATTGGGAATCAGAAGAGGTTTGAGCCGAAACTGTTTGGGCCGAAGGCTGAGAGGCCTGCGACATTGCTTGGAGAGCCTGTACAAGCTCTAGAGACTGTGTGAGTTGTTCAACCCAAATTTGGATTTTGGCCTGCTTCTGGGCCTCCTTATCTTTTTCTTCTTAAAATATGTCCATCCAGGATTTGAGTGGTTAGGCTAAAGAAGGTTTGAAGAGTTTTTGGGTCGAAGAAAGAGCCAGTGTTTGGGCTTTTTGGACCAGTGTTTGGTCAGGTGTTTGGGCTTGGATTTTATCCTCACCAGTGTTTGTGGCATGGCCTTTGCCCTTATCTTCTTTTTTCTTTCTGGGCATTAAGACCTAATTTGCAGAAATTCCCTCGTCAGAAAGTCAGGAACTGAATTTGTATCTCCTTTTATATATTCAATTTCAAAATCAAATATTGAAAGGATGGCTTGCCATCGGGCAAATATTTGTTTGGAAGCAATATTTTAAACATCTTTTTGTAAAACTTCTTTTGCTGATTTGCAATCAATTCTTAAAAAAAAAATTTGGTTCAAAAGATCACTTTAAAATTTGGTAATGTATAAAACAATCGAAAGAATTTCTTTTTTAATTGTAGAGTAATTCTTTTGACAATCATTCCAATGTGCAGATGTAAATTGGACTTTTGACAGTCATTCCAATGTGCAGATGTAAATTGGACTATGCATTCTTAATTGTTTGAAACTTGTTTTAAAATTTCCCCATATTCCAAATTCGAGGCATCAGTTTCTACAATTTTGAAAGCCAATGGATCAGCTATATGCAGACATGGAATTTCTAAAACTTGTTTTGTAATTTGTCGAACAATGTCTATATGATGATTGGACCATGCAACTGGATTCTTTTTCAATCTATCATGCAGAGGTTTTGCAAGACAAATTATGTTTGGACAGAAATCTAAAACGTAGTTCAGACTTCCCAAAAATCTTTGCAATTGAGTTTTATCTAAAATCTTATCAGGAAATTTAGATGCAAATGCAAGAGATCTTTCAATTGGAGTTATGGTTCCATGAGTAATGTAATAACCCAAAAACCGAACTCTTGTTTAGAAAAGTGAAATCTTTGATTTTGATACTACTAAACCATTTTTCTTTGTGACATGGAAAAATGTTTGCAAATGTTTGAAATGCTATTCAATTGAGTTTGAAAAGATCAAAACATCATCAATGTAAACAACACAGAAGTTTGAATGTGGATTGAAAATGTCATTCATGATTCTTCAAAATTTAGAATGAGAATTTTTCAAACCGAAAGGCATAACATTCTATTCATACTGTCCAAAAGGAACTGTAAAAGAAGTTTTATACCTATCTTTAGGATGAATTTGAATTTGCCAAAAACCTGATTTCATGTCAAACTTGGAAAAAATCAAAGTATAATGAAGTTTTTGAAGCAAATCGTTTTTGTTTGGAATTGGATATCGAATCCATTTTAAAGCAGTATTTAAAGGTTTGTAATTGATCACCAGTCTAGGTGTACTTCTTTCTATTTCACATTTTTTATTAACATAGAAAGCAACACAAGACCAAGGAGATCGAGATTTAGAAATCAGACCCTTATTTTCTAGTTCCTGAATTTCTTCCCTATAGTGTTTTTCTGGGGTTTCATTCATTTGAATTGGTTTAGCTTTTGTCGGAATCTGACGTTCATCAAAATCATTTTCATATGGCATATCAACTATGTGTTGTTTTCTGTCCCAGAAAGCATTTGGGAGATCAGAACAAACTTCATTTTCAATTTGTTTTTGAAAATCATAAATTTTTTATTTTACAAAATCATTTTAAAGGTGTTTCTGAATCCTTTGAAAATTGACATCTTGAAGCAAATGTATTATATATGTTTGTTTAACTTTAATTAAAGCATTGATTCTAAAATTGTAAATAGAATGAGCTTTAATCAAATTTAAATTCCTCTTTTTGGGTTTGGTAACAAAAGGAAAAACCAGTTTGGAGTTTCTTGCCTTAAAACAAATACATTGTTCATTGACCTTATAGGGAGTAATTAATTCAATGAAGTGAGTCCCAAATATGACCATTGAATGTACATCTTTTGCAAGAATGAAAAGATTCCTGAGTGTAACGTTTCCTGTAACCACTGAGGCTTCCACTTTGCCATCAATGGTCAGTTCAGAATCGTTTGCAGCTGCAAGTTTTTCTTTTGTTTTCTTATGAAATCGTTTTGGGAATAAATCATATCTGATACAACTTAAATCAGCACCTGTATCAAATAATGCAATTGTGTCCAACTCAAAATCATTTGAGAAAATAATTTTTTTTTGAATTAAATATTTTCGAGAAGTTATTTCCCTTAAAACATTGATGTAATTTTCTCAAATTTCCGAAACCTCTTCCAGGCATTCCAAGTTTTGTGGTTCAGAAGGACCGTCAGGGTCTTCTGAATCAGAACTTGAGTCATCAGACTTTTTTTTGGAAACAAGAGATTGAATGATTTCAGAGTCTCATTGTTGTTTGGCTTTAAATTCTTTAAGTTCGAACTTAATTGTTTTAACTTCTTTTTGAAGATCCTGAAGTGTACCAATATGAGCTTTGTTTTTCTTTCCTTTTTCAAGAATAGTTGTCAAGTTGTAACTATTTTTTGAAGTGGAAGGTAAAACAAAACAAGCAGGAGTTTCAATAGGTTTGTCATCTAAAAATTTCAGGAGTTTATCAAGAAATTCTTTTTGAAGTTTGGAATCACTAATATGCTTGATGGTTTCAAGGAGTGTTTCTTGATCTTTGGTAAGCATATTAATGTGTTTGGAAAGTTTCAAGGAGTGTTTCTTGATCTTTGGTAAGCATATTAATGTGTTTGGAAGGTTTGTCAGAGTTAGAGAAGTCTGACTCAGACATTGATGAAGTAGCAATTTCATCAATTTGAGGAGGGCTTTCCTCCTCAGAAGAAATGTTTAGAAAGCTAGATTCAGAGGATTTAATGAGAAGAGCTGAAATTTTTTGAAGAACTTCATCCTCTAATCTTAACTCATGAAGGTGAATATTAACCCGACAGAATCTGGCAGTGTGACCTTTCTGGCCACATTTGAAACAAGTAATATCTTTGAGGCTTTTCTTAGGATATTTCTTGTTATGTTTGGAAGATTTCTTATAAGGCTTGGAAGATTTTTTTGTAAAGGATTTTCTGTAGTAATCTTCTTTGTTAGGTTTGTAAGACTTATAAGATTTTCCGTGTTTGCGTTTGTATTTTCTGTAAGGTTTAATTTCACATTTACCATTACATGATTTGGATTTTGATTCAATTGGATTGTAATCAAATTGTTTACAGAAAGTTCCCACTTCTTATCGAGTTTTCTTAAGTTCCCACTTAAGATGTTTTTGAAGTTTTAAATCTTGACAGATTTTAAAACTTTCTTTTTGTGTCAGGCTGATTAGTTCAACATAGGTAAACTGATCATATGGTATTTGATTACCATGAGAAGCTCGAATAGTATTTCGAACCTTCTCTCCTAACAGTTTTGGCAAACTAGCTAAAAACTTTTCTTTCCAAAAAGGTTGATTTAAATCTTCACGAAGCATGATTCTGGTTAGAAAAGTATTTTTGTAAGTTTGAAAATCAGTAAGTTTCCTGCAACGAAGGTTGCTAAGAAGCTCAGCATTTTTGTCTTTGAAATGGCTTGGATCTCCTATAAAATGTAAGGAAATCGTTAAGATCAAGGTAGACACAGCATCCTAGACTAGGTTACCGAGATCATGAAGAACAGGAGTGCCATCCTCAAAAGTTTGAATCGCAGATAGGATCTGCAATTGTTGCTCTTGGGTTAAATGGTAGTCCCACCAACCCTTGAGTTGACCCGAGAAACCAGCAATTAGGAGTTCAGCAATGGCTTTATCCATACTACCAGTTTGGGTCTTATAGGCATTTGCTGCCATAGTCATCTGTTGCAGGAGACATAACACTTGGTATTCACTCATACCATCTAGGTTCCATTCATAAACAGATGAAGCATTAAAAAGGGACTGTGGGTAGACATCAGGTTGTCTGATAATGTTAGGTGTCATCGCCACATTCCTTGGAATGATTGACCAATCCAGGTTTGGAGGAGGTTGACATTCATCACAACCTATTGAGACTAGGTTGAATCATTCTGATTTGAAAATCATTTTAACTTTTCTCTTCTTCAGAAGAGTTATCAGTGTGATCAATAACACCGATACTCCTTGAATGAGGAGTTTCAGGAACAACTCGAGAAGTTTCAACTGAGCTAGAAGCTCGTTCAATTCTACTCAATTGATCTCGAATTGCTTGAGCAAACTCAAGTTTGCTTGTTTGAATTTGCTGTTGACTTATTTTTGAAACTTGAAAATGTTTAAAAAATAGGATTTTTAAGTTTCTGTTCTGAAAGTTTGACAGACTCAGAAGACTTATTAACAGCAGAATGATGAAAAACAGTTGGATGTTGAATTTTGATTTCAATTTTGGTTAACTGTTTTCCAATTGTTTGTAAATGAACGTTTGAAAAGTTGTTTTGCAGGTAAACGTGTTTCAAATTCCTTGAATCATCATCCTGTGGAAGTTTGAAAAGAGCTGCTTGAATTTCTAAATCACCATAAGAAAATAAAATGTTCCTCAATGGTGGGTGTTCAGACTGGACTGTCTGACCATCTACCACCCATTCAAGATTCTTGTTTCTCACCGTGACTGGATTAACAGTCTTGTTTGATTTTTTTGATTTTTTGAAAGAGTATGCCATATTGTTTTGATGTGCATAAAAGTTTCAAACCAATCAAAAAACTTAATTTGGACTCTGTATTCAATACAAAATTCGTAATATTTTTCCTGAATCTCATCTTTGATTTTTAGGAAGTTTGAAAAGAACTAATTTTTCTTTGACTCATTCTTTTTAGAATAAAAATCCTTTTGAAGAAGAGTTTTATCAATTTGAAATTCTTTTTCCAAAACACTGATTTTTGCAGCAATGTTTTGGGTTATGGCAGAGGGTGTTGGAGAAGAAGGGGCTGAAGGTGTTTCATCTTCTTCTGTGTTTGGATTTTGGCTATCATAGACAAGTCTTGGTATGGATGTTTGATAGTCAACATTTTGTAGTTAGGAGCTAGGTATTTCAGAAGTTGAGAACCTTGGCTGAACATGTGTTTGGATTTGTTGGTTGTTTGGATAAGGAGCATGAGCATAGATGACTGAAGGAAGTTGTGGGACTTTTCCTAAGTCAATAGTTGAAGAGGTAGAGACGTCATCAGAAAATCGGGAACTGGTTGATTTTCTTTCAAAAGACAGTTTGACTCTTCCATCCGAGAATTGGGTAACATTTCTCAGGTTTGTGTTTGGCTCAGGTCTTTTTGGTGACTGAGGTTGGGTGGCTCCTTCTAAGATCCATTCTTCAGGTAAGGTCACATCTTTCTATTGAATGGTTCTGGGAATGACAGCATTAGATTTGGATAAATCTGTTTGGAGAATGATGGTTTCACCTTTTGAAGAGTGTTTGAGGTGTTTGGTTGCAAAAGCAGAAACCATTACTTCATAATGTACTTTAAAAATTAATGCAATTGGAATAGACCCAGAAAGCATTTTGTAATTGTGAGTTTTGATTTGTAAAACAATGCCCTTTAAAATATTTTTGTCATTTAAAGAGACTGTTATGTTTGGATAGAAGCTAAAGTTGACTGCTCCTTTGTTAAGACTGGATTCCACAGTACCTAACAAAGAATCAGAAAAATTCATGAACCTAGCATCCCTCGGGGACTGCTAAGATCGAAGTATTTAGACTTTCCCTAGTAAGAGGTTTTATTCCTACCTGAACAAGGCATATGTGAATGTATTTATAGGAAAAGATTTTGAAGAAAAAAGTTGGATTTCTTCAAAAGGTTTGAAAATTTGAATGTCCCTTTCCTCTGTTTTGATTGTAAAATCATTTTTCAGAAAAGAGAGTTTGGAAGATCCGTAAATTTATTTTTTGTGAATCCTGAGAATTTTCCAGTCATCAATATGTTTGGAAAAATCTTCAATAATCAGTTCATCAGAACTGACTACCCGTTTGAACTCTATCGAGTTAGAAGTATAAGAGTTTGAAAAAAATTAATTTCTACTTTCTACGGAAAATATTTTCTATATGTATATGTTTTAGTTGTTATAGCTTGTTATAATAATAATTTGTAATTGTTCCTAACAATTGTAGTAATTATTGCTAATAACTACTAATATTGTTGTAAGCTCCTCAATGTAAGTTTGTTTCAAAAATGTACTGTATCCGACCAAAAAAATTAAAAAAAAAAATTAGACATAATTTTTTTTTTTTCCAGAGCATAATTATATCTTGTTCGATTGTGAACTATTTCAATTTCCGATATAGTGTGAAAACATTGTACTGAATCAACCTATATCGAACTGTATTATTAGATGCGAGTTTTAAAAGATAATTAACAAAATAACCAAATCAATAATTAAAAAATAATATTATATTCAAACCCATTAAGTGTACAAAACGTGTAAATGATCATTTTCTTGAAATAAAAAGGACACCAAATTCTTAAAATTACAAAATTTATTTAAAATACATATTTAAATATAAAATGACCCACTAAATATAACAAAAACAAATATTACATCCACGTTATTCTAATATTTCCCATCATAAAAATTAGACGAGACCCATCATTAATTTAACATTTCTAAGTTAATATTTTTCTGAAGTAATCATTAATTTTCTCTACATGTAAATATATTAAAAGAAATTGTAAATTTTTATTCACTATATATCAGAATCTTAAGTCGTTCAAAATCACAAAACTCTCATATTTAGTTCAACATTTCACAGACAATATTTTTCTTTATTAAACTTTAATTTTATGTGAATTTAATTTTGTTTAACTAAAATTTCAGTGATTAAAAAAACTAAAGCTAAAAGAAAGGACTATAATTTATGAATCATTAAAGAAAAAGTGACTCTTGTCAAAGGAAACAAAGGTTTAGATGAGGAAAAAAAAAAGTCCAAGGAAGAAAATGACCTGTTTATCACAGAAAAAGGTCAAAAAATAATTTACATAATGATTTACATGAATTAATATCAAATCTAAACTATCTTAAGATAAATGTCAACCATAACCAAAGTTATGGGATTGTGTAAAAAATGTGCAGATTATTCACGTGATATATAATGCCATTAGGTTTTAATCGAAACTGAAATCAGATATACAAATGGAGTGATTAGGGGTGTACCTCTGCTTTGTTTCATATTTCAGTGCAGTTGCATCAAGTGTAAACCAATACCATTAAGCCACTTCAACTACACGTTTCTTTGGCGGGCTCACTTGTCATTAGACGTTTTAGTTCTGCAAGAAATTGGATATGAATTATGAGTGATTTGTGGACCAATAACATTAACCTAGTTGCTTCTATCTGATATAGAAACTCATTTGTCACAATAAATAACACATCTTTGCGCATGAGCCATTGTGTCCAAGCAAAGCATTATGACTTGCACACTTTGTCTCGCTAACAATTATTTCAAGCACACGTTTTTTATCCATGGCCATTCCGCAACAGTTTTCGCCATCCCACCTGGTCTCAATACACTAGAAATAGTACGACTATGGAAAAGAGCACTAGAAATTGCAGGAAAATAGAAAAAGACGAGAAACCACTGACCACACTAAAAACCAAATAAGGAACAAAAAACTGTAATATTTAAGAAATAAGAGAGAAAACAAAGCGAACCTTTAGATTACATACTCATAAATTCGTTATCAAAAGCCTTAGGAAACTAGTGAAGTCATAGAAGTTAACTATCCTGTCAAACAATAACTATAAATGATGAAGAACAATAAACTTCAAAAGAAAAATATTCCCCAGAAAATTCAAGACTTCCATTAATTTCTAGGTAAGAAAATCCCAACTCTTACATATATAATCGTGAACATTGTAAACGAGGGAAATTTGCAAGAATGATCCAAATCATAAAGATCACATTTACATAAATAATCATAAACACTGTAAACTAGTAGAATTTGCAGGGAAGGAAAATTATAAAAGTTATTTCTTTTTTCTTCCTCCACTGCATCAGGAAGTAAAATGGCATACCAACATGCTTCAAACATAATCTATCATTTAAGTGACATATGACAACTTTGGTAGATTACTTTTGAAGCATCAGTTCTTAGTCTCATTTCAGAACTAGAAGGGAAGTTTCTTTCAGATTATTTTAACCCAAAAAATTATTGGCTTAATTTTGTTGCATTTTTGGTACTATAAACACTATAATTGGACAATATTTTACTTTCTTTTGATTTCTTCCATGGTAGAGCTCCTCATCGATCACCATCAAAATCCCATGAGCATCCCAATTAAAATTATAATTTATTCATAAAACTGCAAAAAGTGCCTCATTAGTTCATTGTACTGTATACGTAGTAATTACACAAGGTGACTACAAATATAAACAGGCCAAATAATCTAAACCATCTAGAATTTAGATTAAGATCCTTACATATTGACAATTTCATATATAGACCTCTAGAAATGAGCCAGTTACTCCAATATAAATACATGCAAGACTCTATAAGCACTAGAAAGTATTCAATGTGTCCCAAACAAGACTCATATGAAATCTCATAAATTCTTTTGGTTCTTTATTTAAGCTTGCTTTTCCCCCCAGCTCCATGCTATCAGAGTGAGAGGTTGTAATTGAAACTGAAACAACATAAACAAAATTGAATGCAGGGCATACCTCTATTTTATTTGGTATCCTTCTAGCAGCTAGTTATCAATTCACCTTAAGAGCTCAATTACACATTTTGAGTAGTTAGCTCGGTTCTGCTTTCAGAGTTTTAGTACCACAGGAGATCCTAACATGATTGATTAGTGATTCACTAATCTGTATCTGAGCTGCTTCCATCTGATACATAAGTTTAATTGCCTCAATAAACAACCCACTCCGAACATAGGCCATAAGCATAGCATTCCAACATGCACTGCTTGTTTTGATAGTGATCATTTTAAATGCCCTTTTTGCTTCCCAAATCATCCCACATTTCCCATACATGTCAATCAATCCACACTGCACAAAAGTATCTAATTCCAGCCCAAGCTTAATGGCAATGACATGGACTTGTTTACCACAGTTTCCACCATCATCCATCCTAGAACATGCCCTCAGTACACTTGAAAATGTAAAACTATTCCTCCTAATTCCAGCTTTTCCCATCTCCTTAAAATCCTCTATTACCTTATAGAAACACCCATTTCTACAACTGTTCACAATCTTAGCAGTCCAAGTGACAGTGTTATGATGATGAAGCTTATTAAAGACAGAGTCAGCATCTTCTAGACACCCAAAATTCCCATAAAAATTCATCAACGAAACATTGACAAAGAATTCATCGGTAACACCTAACTTTAGTAATAAGCCATGTACCTGCTTCCCTAATCCCATTTTGAAACTATACACACAAGCCTTAACGATACAAATTGTAACAATTACCCACGTAGAGGACTCAAGCATGATGTCAACAACATTGTGTTGCAGTATCATATCAATGAACAAACTAAGACCCTCTTCATATTTTAAGTTTTCGAAACAACCAATGATAATTATAGCCCAGGAGAGAAAATCATTCTTAACCGGCATTTTATCAAACAGGTTGCGTGCAATGTCTAACTGCCCACATGACACATGCATGAAGAGCAGGCGGTGGATCAAAGGTGAAGAGTGTCTGAGGTGAGTGTGGTTGATGAGGTGAGAATGCAAATGAAGAGCGTCAGTTGAGTCAGATGTGAGTGTGCATTCTTTGATAAGGGAAGCGTAGAGGTCTGGTGGCATGGGGTGGGATAGGCTGTCCATTAACCTTACGATGTCAGAGCTTGAGCAGCTCTTTTTTCTGGTAAGATGTTTTATGGGTTTAGATTGAACTGGAGGTTTATTATTGGCAGTAGTAAGATGTGGATTTGGGGTCCTAAGAGGTGGTAATTTAATGTGGATTGGTGCATTTCTGTTGCTTTTGGTGCGCTGGTGATCGGAGTTGACACAATGCCTTGCTACTACCGAGCGCCTGGTGGAAACAGACATCAGCATTCTCGTTTTGATTAGCATTTGCGCCTAGCAAGCAAGGTGATTATTAGTAGGGTGAGCAAGGTTCGGTTCCGTTTGGAAATGCAATTTACAGTTCGTTCAATTTAAAGATCAATTTTTTTTTTTATTCAATTCAGTAGTTCTTAGATTAAAAATAAATAAATAAATAAAAGAGTTATTTGAAAAAAAAAAAAAAAAAAAAAACTGACTTTTAACACTTTTTACAATTTAATCACAACTTTTCAATTTTGACATATTAAAACATCAATTCTTAAAATTTTGCAATTCGAATCACCGACCAAATATCCGGTGATATGTGGGTGATGTGTCAGGCGAGCTTTGACTTCTATATTAAAACATCAATTCTTAAAATTTTGCAATTCGAATCACCAATCAAATATCTGGTGATATGTGGGTGATGTGTCAAACGAGCTTTGACTTCTTAATCCACATTATACTCGTTTTTTGCCACGTTAAAACATTGCATTTCATACTTTATATATATAAAAAAAAAAAAAAAACCCCACCTTTTTATTGGTAAAATGGTGCGTTTTATAGTATGAGGTAAAAAAATAAAATAAAATAAATAAAGAGAAACTATTCATCTAAATTGAAGAAACCCTAAATCGCACTCATTACCAACTCACATTCACAAATTCATCTGCTCAATTCACAAATTCAATAACTCAACTTACATTCACAAAGTTAATTACTTGCAAGGAAAGATCGATTGCAGCAATTGAAGATCTCTGTAAAAAAAAAAAAACTTCAAAGTCAGAGGTAAGATGATCCTAGCTGAGTTGTTAATGTGTTGTACGACATAAGCTACTTGAAAAGTACGCCTTCTTTATTTGTAAAATGCTACTTGAAAAAGACACAAGGGGGGTTTCAATCTGCCAAAAAAATTAACTTTTTCAATTTGCTTATACGACACAACTGAAGTAATTAATATATAATGCACTTTTTGAAGCTGTAGTTTTTTAAATTGGAAGTAAGTAAATAAAAAAAATGTTCACTTTTGAGTCTGTAAATAAGGTTTATATATAAAAAATTATTTGTTTATTTTTCTATAAAAAAACAATATTTGCCCTCTGTGTGATATGGTTAGTGCTAAAGAACTAAATATTTCTTTATTTTATTTAGAAATAAAATAGTATTTGCAGTGGGCTAATATTATTAATGTGTGTTGTTGCAGAATGTCAAACGCATTTTTTATATATTACCACTATGGTGGAAGGTTGGCTAAGCTTAGTGGTGAAGTGGTGTATGCGAGGGGCATATCAAGGCGAAACACTGTGTTGATGCTGATAGGTAAGGATATTTGGACTTAATAGATGATGAAAAGATAGGGTATAAGTGTGAAAGGCTATTTTATAGAATTCTTGGATTTTCTATTACAGAGGGGTTAAAAGAAATGCATGAGGACAAGTAGGTGCTTGAAATATTGCAATATGTGGTTTAAGGAAATGGAATGATAAAGGTATTTATAGAGGGTTCAAACTATACATAGTCTAAAGTTAGTAAAAGAACATCTGAAAAATAGGTTGATATAATGGACACTATTAATGGGCCTCATGATATGGAGGTTTGATGAACATGATGTTGTTAATGTTTGTGTTCAGGAGGCAGGTCATATGATTGAGACTTTGGAGAAAATGGCTGATGACAACTATGACTATGAGATTGATCCGGATTACCAACCTGTTGGTAAAAGTGACACAGATGATGGTTTGGATAACAATGAACTATCAGATGATGAAGAATATATTAAGGCTAGACAAAATCGAGTGAAGTATAGAAGAAATTTGTCTATTAATGATGTGGCTGATAAGTATGCCAAGAATGCTGGTCTATAAAAAATAACTACCATTGATGAAACTGACAGAAATTATGAGAATAATGATCAATGTATGAGTGAATATAGGGATTCTGATAGTGATGTTAATTCTATTGCTATAAGTGAGGAGGAGAACATGGATGAGAATGTAAAAAGGTTGAGGAAGAGAAGAGTTATGTATAACCCAAAGTGTGATTATAAAAGTATGAAACTGGTATTTGGTTTGAGGTTTAAGAACGCACATCAGTGTAAGGAAGTTGTACATAAGTGGGCTATTCTTAATGGGCATAATGTGCATGTAACACCCACATTTTTAATGCACTGTTCATGCATTATATTTTCATGACATATGGTGTAGAGTCATGGATTCTATTTAAATTTGGGTGTATGATTGTTGGTGGAGAGGGACCTATTTGTAAGAAAGTTTGGACTAATTTGTCAAAATAGAAAGTTGTAGATTATTGGATAATTATTCCATTTCATTAAGGGGGAGTAGAGATTTTATGGTGATATTTGTTGTTACTTATCAAGATTTATTGTATTATTATATTTTGGTGATAATTAGCATTTAAGGGGAGAAGGACACCTTAGGCTATATTTGGCTATTTTTGATTAGTTGGAGTATTTTATGCGTGTATATAGGTATGTATGTGTTAGTGGGTTGTAGAGAATTGGTAGAGAAGAAGAGAAGAGGTGATTCTTGATAGCTTTAGGAGATTTTGATCATTCTCTACACATTTGGCAATTAATTGGGGAGCTTTAGAAGATCTAGTATGTAACACCCACATTTTTCAATGTACTATTCATACATTATATATACATGACATATAGAGTCCTGGTGTGATATATGTCTAAGTGTGGGAATGTGTTGTTAGTAGAGAGGGACTTTATTACAAAGATAATTGGGAGTAAATTGTCACAATAGGGGAGTTTTAGGGCATAGTGTAATATACCAATTTCATTAAGGGGCTTAAATGTAATTGTGGTGATATTTGATTATTATATTATTGGTATTATTATATTGTGTGTTGTTATGATAAATATGGATTTATTTATAGGTTTGGTAATGATTAAGAGAGGACTTTCAGGGTGTTATTTGTTGGCTTTTAATTGGTTGATTGTTTAAGTGTATATTATATTACGTGGGTATTGTAAGTGGATGGTGTAGAGATTTTAGAAGAAGAAGAAGAGGGTGAGTTGTGAGGGAATTTTGGGGAGCTTTGATTTCTTATTCTTACAAGCATTTGGAAGGCATTAGAAGGGTCTATATCAATTGGAGCTTAATTGGTAAGCTTAAATTATGTTTTTGATTTGGTTTGGTTGAGTTGTGAATGTTGTAAATTCGTGTTTTGCCTTTCTGTTATTCAGTCACTTTGTTTGTACTATATCTTGAGTTATACAACTTTGATTTAAGCAAGGTTTAATATTCTGGAAACCTCAGAGAGTCCTTTACATTTTCTATGTTTTGAGTTTTGTTTGATTTTGCTGTTAAGTAGGGTAATTAGGGCCGGATATTTTTTTGCTCCTATGAGTAACCTGTTTTGGCCGGGTGGATTGTAAAATCCATAATTACACATATCCAAATTGAATGATTCTAATTGGAATTTGTTATAGAGATATAACCCTAGTTGTGGTAGAAATTTAGGGGTTATTGGACTTGTGTGTGTGTGTTTAGGTCTTGTTGAATTTTAAGCAATTTGTGCACTTGGTGAGCTTAGGGTGAATTGTTATGCTTGTTTGTGAAATTGATGGATGATTGTATATAGGAGTTGAGAAAGGAAAGAAAAGCACTCAACATTGAAGGAAAGACTCTTTTTAGGGTGGAAGCAATTGGAGGTAAGTACCTATGAATACATGTTGTATACATATGCTCATTTCTTATGTGTGTTGTTGAGTATGTCTTAAATGGAATTGAATGCATATTTGGATTGGTGAATATGATGTGGAATGAGTTCCACCTTTTGTGTATTGAAATTATGATGAGGATATGGTTCAATGATGGTATATTAATGAATGGTTGTTATAATGGCTTATTGAGATATAATGAATGGAAGTTTATTGTATTGTGTGTTGAGATGTAATGGAATACTATTATGTTATGTGGTTTGTGTGAATTTCACTTGAAAGTGAAATATGTGAGGAAGTGTGTGAGACCCGTAACACGTGGCCTCAAACCCATCCGACACGTGTTCCAATAAGAAAGAAAACCAAATTCTTTCTAGAACACACCTATATGCCATGCACCTTCATATTCATCTCACAAACCACATACATATGCAATGCACCACAACATCAAACCAAGCAACAACAATATATTCTAAACATACAAATCCACACCAAACCTCTAAAACATCATAACAAGATATATATATGTATATACACATTCAACCATGCTTCTCACACACCATTACACAACCACAACATGCTTTTTAAACCACAATACACCAATATAACATTGATTACCCGATTAAATAACATATACATATATGTTTGCACAATTTCGATCATCTTCATAAAGTTTACAATTAATTCTTGTAAACATCACAACCATTGCTTTCATGCACATCACATAGTGTAATTTCATCATAATTATATACATTCACTCCCTCAAAGATTTTACATATGTTTGCATATTCTCAAACTTCACAATCCACCACTCATATACATCATACATAATACA
>CATIWO010051078.1:0-17220 GCA_949673435.1 Macaranga tanarius | reverse complement strand
ATGGTAATATTATTTTTTATTTTTTCTCTCTCTTTATATTTGATAAGCATTCAAGTCTTGGAAAATAACTTCCCGTTTTCAAAATGGGAAGTTGTTTTCCCATATTTTTAAGTTATTTTCCTTTGACTAATAACTTATTTTCCTTTGACCTATTTTATTTTGGTAACCAAACATTAGAAAATAAGGGAAAATATTTTCGGGAAGAATATTTTCCGTAAACAAACGGAGCCTTAGAGAATCAATAAAAAGAATTAAAGATTAGCAAATCAACAAGAATACACAACTAAACAATCATAGTAGGGAATTAAAGAATCACTAACTGCATTCAATGCAAGCGTTACAATGTTTGGAATACAAAAGATAAACAAAGGAATTTTGCAAAAAAAAAAAAAGCTACTGCAGAAATTGAGTCTGTTGTTGAAGATGATTAAGATCCTCCTATACTCCAATGCTTCCTTTCTCTATATGTTTAGTAAGTATTAACTGCTTCCCATGTCCATATTTTCTGTAAATTATAATTAATTTCAATGATATCCTTCTCTATATATATTTCTCTCTCTCACCAGACTACAATCTAGTGTGTAACCAATTTCTCATCCAGTAGAACGTTAACTTCCCTCCACTTACTAATTAAATTTTGAATGGTGTAGTCTACAATTACTTTGTTTTTCACAAAGTAATATTTACTTTGTTGATAATCACTGTTGGATTATTTGATGCACTCTCATCTAATAGTGATAAGCACAAAGTAAAAACACAGTAAATGAAAAATCAAGTAACCATAGAATCTCCCATTTTAAATTTGCATTCTTTGTTAGTGTAACGTAGCCTTTTATTTAATATATAACTCAAACAATTATTAAAAGAATATATATATAATATTTAAAATTTTGATTAACTTACTGATAATAAATATAACTACAAGATGTGGCATTTCTTAAAATATGACACGATGATGAGTTTGAATTTTTTATGGTTTTAATTACATATTTTGATGTTTAAAATTATTTTTTTATGATGAGTTTAATTTTATGGTTTTAATTAAATATTTTGTGGTCCAAAATTATTGTACATCTTCTCTCATTAACGTAGTAAACATCACGTTTAAAATGTACAATGTGTATTAACCACAACCTTTTATAAGTTATTATGCTTTTGACATCTGTGAATGGTGGCGATTTTGCTTGTGAGACATCATTTAAATTTCTACTAGCTACTTTTTATTTTTATTTTTATTTTTTTAATAATTCAACACACACGGTACAAAACTGTTTCTTTTATTTTTTTAATTTAATTTTATTTTTATTACAGTAATATCAGTACCATTGGGTATGTGGGAGGCAAGAGTGAGCATGAATCCGAAAAATTCAAAGACTGATAATTTTTGAAACCTAATCAAATTTAGGAGATTCTAGAAATAAAATCTTTAATAGCATACTAAATTTTAAAAAAAATTTGTACTGTATCATTTCATTTTTTAGGTACTAAGGAATTCAAGTCTTTTGCAATAATTTAGTGTGGTATAGTCCAAAAAAAATTTTGAGATCAACACTAAAATCTATATCTTATATAAGTAAAATTATAACTAATTTTTTTAAAAAAATAACAAAACAAAAATAATTTATCTAACGTATAAAAAATATACGAATATCAATTTTTGAAAATACATCTTAATATAGTTTTTCTATTAAATTAACATTTAATAGATATTTTAATATGTAAATTTCAACTACTTTTATATATATATATATATATATATATATATATATATATTTCAGTTGAATCCTATTTTTTAAATTGTATCAATTTATTATATTATTTTTTATTTGTGGATATCATTTTTTATTTGTTCCATTTGTATATGTTTTTCTAATAAGGATCTAATTGTAATTTAAAAAATTACGATAAATTCTTTTTAAAATTTAACTACCCATATCAACCTTTTTTTTAAAAAAAAAAAAAAAACTAAATCATAAAAGGACCCAATTAATAAATTTATTTAAAAACTGAAATAATTTCTAAAATTACTTAATGAGTGTATTTGATATAAATAAATTTTTAAAAATATTATATAATTTATTTATGAAATTAAATTTCATGTGTTTACTTTTAACTTTTAAATTTTTAAATTTTTAAATTAGTTATTGTGGAATTAAATTTTAATAAAATAGTTTATATTTACAAATTACTTCAATGTCATCATATTTATAATTGTTGTAATAATAAAAAAATTTTATTTTTATCATTTTTATTTTCTAAAATTCTTTTTTTCTTTTATAGTATTGCTAATATTTTAAAGTTAGACAATAATTAAAATAAATTGCTATATTTTTTTCGTACAAATTAATACAGAACTGCCTTTTTCTTTTTGTAACTAAGGAAAATATTAAGTAATTATTCAGTATCTCTGGCCAATTTCAAGTGAAATTTTCCACATAATTGAGTCTTCAAATTGGGCTACAACATTTTTGGCATTATCAAATGCCATTTTCTTAAGCTTTATCCATGCTCCACGTGCCACTTCAAGTATAAAAGATGTATCATGTATGCCACACATTTCATGCGACAAGAGCTATTCATGTGCAATGAGTCGATGCAGGGTCCTACATTTCCGGATTGTGTTCACATGTAACGTGTATCATGCGTGTTAATATATATAGGTAAAGCAATAATGCAATAATGCAATAATGTGTGCGTGTGTCTATATATGTATAATTTTTTAGGCACAATAATATGTACTTGTATAAATTTATTACTTTGCTATCTATATTTTTAATTTTATCAAATTAACACTTTATCTTGTCTATACTCTATAATATAAATATTTCTACTTGCATAAATTTATTACTTTACCCCTTATATTTGTATGAATTTACCACTTTATCACTTTTACAACTACATGTATGATGACGTGTCATTCCGCGTATCATGCTAATGGTATACAATATGGTTTATAAGTTATAATTTAGGTGAGTTGTGATATTTAAATGACAAAAATATAAGTTGAGGTATTAAAATGATAAAAACTATCAAAGTTCAAGGAGGGCATATATATTGTGCCTAATTTTCTACAATACCTTAATTAGCTATTGATGCTTTAAAATATAATTTGATTTGGATATAATTTCATTTATTATGCATTTTTCTTTTTTTGAAATAAATATTTTATTTTTAAACTAATGGTTGTATCTTAAAATTTTTAAAAATATTTACTTCTTGATTTTTAAATACTTTACATATCTCTGTTGACACATAGTTTAGCTGGCCCATTAAGAAAAACCCAATGATGAAAAATGACAGATAAGCCCAATTTGCTAAGGAACCTGATTCAGACCCCATTTGTGAGAAACCCAAAATCATGACCCAAACCACCAAACTGGACCCAAACAAGCCCAACGAACCGACCCAGATGATCTGAAGGCCTAAGGGCGCGTGCCTCCCCATGTGGGGGTGCCGCCCCTACGGTGTGGCACACGCCTCCCCTCCACGGAGGCGTGCGCCTCTGTAGAAGACAGATACATGCCTGTCTTCAACCTTCGTCTGGCAAAATCACCCACCGCCTGACACCTTTTGAAAAGAAAGGAAATCCTTACTATGGAGGGTTAATAGGTAGGTGAGTGATTTGGGAAAAGGAGGAGAAAATTGGAGAGGAAAGGGAGAGATAAAAAGGAGAGGGTCTTATGCTGGAAAGGGGGAGGACTTCGGCTAGAAAGAAAAGAAACAGAGAGAAAAAAAAACAACAGAGAAAAAAAAAGAAAAACCAAAATAGAAACTAAAAATCAAAGAGGAAAGGGCCTGAATTCGGGATTCTGTCATCAAGAGGAGCATTCCTGAATCAATATGAGGGCCAAAATATTTTCCAATCAAGCTTTACAGTAAAATTTTTTATTTCTTCAAGTTTTGAGTTTGATTTGGTTTATGTTGTTTTATCCTTCATTTCTGTTGTTGTGACACGTAATTTTGATATATTTAGTGATTAGAGTTGTGACACGCCTCCCCCTACGGAGGCGCCACCTCCCCTCCAAGGAGGCGCGCCCCCCGTAAAACAGAGACGCATGCACCCACATCTCAGACTACACAGATCCCCTTTTTATTTTTATTTTTATTTTTATTTATTTGTTATTTATTTCTCTATTTGATAATTATTTACGGTTGGGATAATTGTTTTGTGTAATATTTTATCATGTTTTTCTTGGTAATTTTATTAATTAAGTATGCATGATTTAAATTTTACCAAAAAGTCATTTGCTAATTTAATTAGGTTGTTTGATACTTTTGAAACATTTGTAATTAATTTAGATTTAATTTTCTTGTTGTTAATTAAGTCAAAACTTAATTGTTTATCTTTATTTTGCACTAACCTTTTTAATATCTTGTAGGTTATTTATTATTTTTGGAGATTTGACTCGTAATTGGTATTGCAGGACTGGATATTAGATAGCCCACGGGCTATTTTTAGTTACGATTTATTTTATTCGCATGTAAAAAGGGTTGTAATTCATTTTTCCTCCCCCCATTTCTTTGTGTGCACCTTTAATTATTTTTATTTTATTATTTGTATTTTTATTGTGAATGTATGTGTGGGTGAATGTATGGATGTAATAATTTAATGACCCAATCGCATGAAAATGGACTTAATAAACAAACTTGGACTAAATTATAAAATTTGAAAATCGTTTGGATTAAACAGCCATTTTCATTTAATTAAAGGAATAATTAAATAATCAAATTTAATAAAATATAAAACACAAATGGAGGCCGATCGCAAGGTTGGGTGGGCCGCTAAAAGCCCATACCCAGTTTTCGGGCTCAATCTCTGAAGACGACTACTAGGCTTCCTCCGTGGGATCCAACTGCTGTAAAAGTATTTCTGGATTTTACCCGGGTGGCGACTCCATTCTCCAACTAAAGCCCATCAAAAGACCCAAATTTTACTCCTAGTGGGCCCTGAGTGCACGCTGAACCCCGCCGCCTACATTGGAGACTCCACTGGGGATAGAGAAACTGATTCCAGTATTTTACATTTTATTATTTTTAATTATCTAATTATTCCTTCTACATTTGCATTCACTACACCATTTTCACATACTGTGCACACAGTCCTGAATAACTCGACAATAGTTGTTACTCTGCTGCCTGTGTTTTACTCAAATCTGGTGGTGGAGGATATAGCTATTGTCACTCACAGTGCAGTACAATTAAGTACATCATTTAGACTCTTAGGTGGGGAGACAAAAAAGGTATATAATAGACTGTGAAAGCCTTCGACTTTACCCAAGACTCAGCCCATATAATGTCTTAGTAATTATCCTTAGGCTTTCCTTCTAATGCATGTGTTTTGTTGCCATATAGTAATTTCATTCATAAAACCCAAGCCCGACAATGATGAACTATTTTGGATTGGACTTTTATCCTTCTACTATGGCTTAGATTGGGCATTTGTCCTTCTACTATGGTTTAGATTGGGCTTTTGTCCTTCTACCATGGCCCGTTATGTTAGACTTTGATTTTATGGAAGAGATATGCTACTTGTTTGTTCCATCTCGAGAGCTTATACATGTACGTCGGTTTTATTATCCCCTGTTAGTAATTAAAACTCAGACAAAAAATCCTAGGATAAGTGACTCGCCTCGAATACGTGTGTGGGAGGAATAAGGTTGGAAGGTTATTTATTTGAGACCCTATGTGTGATTGTTTATATATTTAATTATTAGTTTTGTTAAACCCCTGCATATCATGCATACATGTCATGCATATTTCTAATTCTTTATTTTGCAGAAATAGATCCTCTACCCTCTGTTTGGACACGCACTCGCGAAGGTCGACTGATCAAAGCTATAATAGTTAGAGTTGCTTCACAGACCAGGACTACACCAATGGCTGATAACCTTAACTTGGAAGAGTGGAAGAAATAGTTGAAAGAGGAGATCGCTACTGACATCAGAAACATTATCCAGGAAATAATGGGAGAAATGGTTTAGACAACTAAAGGAAAACAGTCGACTGACTTAAATGAGGGTGAGACTACTATCGGGAAACCTAGGGACAGGGATGATGAGTTAGAAGTTGCACTTCCTGAGCCTCCTAAGCAAGGGTTCCAATCTGCCGGAGACGCTGAAAAACCAGAATGGGCTAAGGAGATGGCAAAAATAAAATCCCAAATATAGCTTTTGATTAAAGAAAAGGGGTTAGACACCTTGAGGGACTATAGTGACAAGGATTTCGATAATAAAGATCCTTTTCCCAAGAAGTTCAAGTTCCCTGATATGAGAAAGTACTCAGGTACCGAGTATCCCCATTTGCATCTGAGATAGTACATCACTTATATGAGAACAACTGGGCTAACCACCCCCCAGATTATAAAGCAGTTCTTGATGTCTCTTAAGGGAGTACCGATCCGCTGGTACTACTCTTTGGATCCACATGTGCAAGCAGAATAAAAAAAACTATATGCCGCATTTATGAAATAGTACGGTTTGAACTCTCAGATGGAGGTATCATTGAGGGATCTGCAAAACACTAAGCAGAAATTTAATGAATCCTTTTCTGGTTACCTGACCAGGTGGAGGGGTAAGTTGGCATAGATGCGACATCGACCAGCCGAAGCGGATCAATTGATGATTGCTATTGAGGGGTCTACTCCACCACTAGCCAGAAAGTTAAAAGATCTGGGGATCAGGAATTTCGAAGAACTCTACAAGTTCGGGGTTCAGAAAGAAGTAGATATAGCCCAAGAGAAGAAGTTTTTAGGAGGTAGAACTGGGGGCAAAGAGGGATCGAGAAGTAACATCCAAAGTAATGCTATTGGGCAATCCCAAAGTTTTTCTAACCTTGGAAGACCCCTCTCAAAAGTCCTTGAGAAGCTCATCGAGAATAGACTCCTTCAACCTTTACCACCAAAGACCCCACTTCCCAATGACAACCCAAAGCTCTACTGCAAATACCACCAAGTCATCAGTCATGACACTGACCAATGCACCCGCCTTAAACACGAAATCTAAGACCTCATTGACTCCAAAAGCTAGTCGACCCAAAATTCAAAAAGCCAAACACCCAAACAAACCCTTTGCCAAATTACTGAAACACCCCACCTCCAAATCAATGAGTTCTAATGATCGGCACTGGTTTGACTGAAGAATAAGTGCTAAACTCCTTCATCAAACTTAAACCTGCCCAACTCACCTAACTAGAAACCACCCATGAGAGGGGTCTGTTTGTAAACACGATGGATATCTTGTCCTCTAATAATGATGAAGCCAAAGAAGGGATTGATATATGGGAAGGTGAGAGACAGTGGGAGGTTGAATATGTAGTGTCAACCAAGTAAAATAAGGAGAAGAAAAAAAAAGAACCAGTAGAGAAAAATGAAGCCAAGCTGAGAAAAAGGAAGAACTAAAGAAAGAACTATCTGAGAAAATAATGTCCAGTATCTGGAAGCTCCTAATGCAATCTAAAATTCATCGGGATGCCATAGTACAAGTTCTGTACGAGAAGAAGGTTCCCACGGGCACGACCCCGGAACAGTTATTGAGTTCCTCAATGCAAAAACCTTAAGGATCAATCACTTTCACTAATGAGGATCTACCATTAGAGGGGAGAGATCATTACTGGGTATTATTCATCAAGGCTGAGATAAGGGGGAAGATGACCTGTTGTGTAATGGTTGACAATAGGTAAACTATAAATGTATATACCTCGGAGATACTTCTGAAGCTCAGTTTAACTACTGCTAATCTATAGCCTACTGATGTAATAATCAAGGCTTATGATGACACTAAGAGATTGGTAGAGAGCACATTCAGAGCCCTAGTCAAAACTGGGCCTATTGAAGCTTGGATCATTCTCCATGTGATTGATATCCCGGTTACTTTTCCCATACTGTTGGGAAGACCTTGGTTTCATCCCTTAGGGGGAGTACCTTCCACTCTCCATCAGAAGATTAAGTTTCCGTGTGAGGGGAAGGTGGTCACTATCGCAACCAAAATTAAAGCAACCATCGCAGCTCTGAAATTAGCCCTTAAAGAAATCCTTTTGAATATGGGGTTTGAAGTTTGCATAATTTATAAAGATTCTATGGAGGAGAAGGTGCTAAACATGATGAAAGGGATGAACTTCCTGCCTGGGTTGAGATTGGGAATAAGTCAGATTGGACCACTGGAATTTATGGAAACTAAGTTGCAGATCCTGAGGCATGGACTCAGCTATCACGGAGAGGAAGATGGGCTTGACAGTAAAGGGAAATGGGCACTCTAGGAAAGATTTATGCGTGAAGGGAATTATGATGCCTACGAGGGTAAGCCTAAACCTCTACTGCTGGATAGGAAGGTCCCTAGGTTTAAGATTTTTATAGACTGTATGGGTGAAAAGAATATGAATGAACCAACACTGAAAGAACTGATAGTGGATAAAGAAGTCGCTGCTACTATCACGGAACTCATAGGAGGCAAGAGGGATGCTGTTACTGAAAAGAACTCCAAAGGAAAGGGGATGACTATAGAGGGTGTGGAGGCTGCTGCAAGGGATGCTGGTTAGAGGAAGGATGCTGCTGTGGACTTGGAGACCTTGCTGAACTTTTTAAAGCTGATAATTTATTTTTGTCTAAGGTTAATGCAATAAAATCTGACTTTGCTTACTTGTGTGATGTCTTACCTAATGGTTATTCTTATTGTGATGATCATTTCATGCATATATTTGACATTAATTTTATGCAAACTGAATCATTTAATTTAGGCACAATTGAAAATCCCAAAAATATATTAATTGCTTCTGATATTACTCCTGATGAGAGTGAAAAAATGAAAGAAATTTTAATAAAAAGACAAAAAGTATTTGCTTAGGGCTATGAGGATATGCTAGGGATAGATCATGAGATTATGGAACATGAGATCCCTACATACCCTCATATCACACCAGTCATATAGAAAAGAAGAAGATCGAGACTAGAATGGGTGCTCTCGATTAAGGAAAAAGTTAAAAAGCAATGGAAGGTGGGATTCTTTAAAGTGGTTGACGACATGAAATGGCTTGCTAATATTGTACCGGTATCAAAGAAAGATGGAAAAATGATAATTTGTGTTGATTATCGGAACTTGAATAAGGCCTGTCTGAAAGATAACTTTCCCTTGCCTCATAATGACACGCTAATAGATAGTGCAGCTTTGAGTGTAATGTATTCCTTGATGGATGGATTCTCCGGATACAATCAGATCAAAATTGCCGAGGCAGACAAATTGAAAACCTCATTCATCACAGAATGAGGGATTTATTGCTACCTCGTGATGCCATTTGGGTTAAAAAATACCGGGGCGAAATACCAACGGATGGCCACAATACTATTGCATGATATGATCCACAAGGAGATTGAAGTATATGTGGATGATATGATGGTTAAGTCTCTAACCAGAGAAGGGAACTTTGAAGCTCTAAACAAGTTTCTGAGCAGGGCCGAAAAGTACAATTTGAGACTAAATCCAAA
Source organism: Macaranga tanarius (assembly GCA_949673435.1). Lineage (NCBI taxonomy): Eukaryota > Viridiplantae > Streptophyta > Magnoliopsida > Malpighiales > Euphorbiaceae > Macaranga > Macaranga tanarius. The sequence continues at coordinate 7,745 of CATIWO010051078.1, read as the reverse complement.
AAAGTATGTGTTTGGGGTTGCTTCAGGGAAATTGTTGGGTTATATAGTCAGTAGAAGGGGAATAGAAGTCGATCTAGATAAAATAAGAGCCATCAATGAGATGCCAGCTCTAAGAATGGAGAAGGATATGAGAGGATTCATAGGGCATCTACAGTATATCAGCTAGATTATAGCTAGGTTGACAACCATATATGATCCAATATTCAAGCTGCTCTGAAAGAATAAACCAGTAGTTTGGGATGACAAATGCCAGCAAGTCTTTGAGACTATCAAGAGGTATCTAATGAAGCCATATGTGTTGTAACTACCAAGGCCAAAAAAGCCACTGATATTGTACCTGGCCATCAAAAAGGAAGCCGTGGGGGCAATGCTGGCATAGGAGGATGAAAATAGGATGGAACATGCTGTGTACTATTTAAGTAAAAAGTTTTTATCTTACAAAGTCAATTATAATCTAGTAAAAAATACATGTCTGTCAGTTATGTGGACAACTAAGAAGCTTTGACACTACTTCCAATCCTATGGGATTCAAGCAGTATCGAAGTATGATCCTCTAAAATATCTCTAACAAACCCCTTCCCTCACAGGGAAGTTAGCCCGATGGTTAGTGTTGTTTACGGAGTTTGACATTGAGTATATGTCTAGGAAAGTAATTAAGGGAAGGGCAGTTACTGACTTTTTAGCGCAGAATCCTATGGAGGATAATCAGGAATGGGAACTAGAATTTCCCGATGAGCATGGGAGCCATTGAAGTGCAAGGATGGCATATGTACTTTAATGGAGTAGTTAATAAAAAAAGGGCAGGTGTAGGGGTAATTTTGATCACTTCCGAAGGTGAAATGATTCCTATGATGAAAAGACTAGAATTTGAAGTGACTAATAATCAAGTAGAATATGAGGCATGCATATTTAGGTTGGAGGCCTTATGAAGCGTGGGAGCAGAAGAGATAATGGTTTACGGGGACTCAATGTTAGTAGTGAAATAGGCCTCCAAGGAATGGGAAGTCAAAGAGGATAAACTGAGACTTTACGTGGATTATTTGGCCATTATTACTTTTTTATTCAGTCGATGTAGATTTGTGTATTTGCCTCGAGATGAAAATCAAGTTGCAGATGCTTTAGCTATATTAGCCTCGATGTGGGAAGGTGGTGCGCGGACCTCAGTTAAACCCTTGATTTTAGCAAAGTCTAAGACTCCGTGCTATGAGGAGATAAAAATAATGTCGATAGGTCCACAAGAGAAACCATAGTTTTATGACTTACAGAGGATCTCGAGATGGGCCTATTTTTTGAGGATGTAGATAAGAGGGAGAAGGTATCATTGAAGATGTTATCTAGATAGTTTATCAGTCACAATGAAATACTACATAAGAGAATGTCAACTGGGGTGCACTTGCGATATGTGAATAAAGAAGAAGCTCAAAGAGTTATATAAATTATGCATGCAGGTGTTTACAGGACCCATATGAATTGAATAGTTTTGGCTAAGAAGATAACTTGAAAGGGGTACTTTTGGTTTACCATGGAGTCAGATTGTGTCAAGTTCATAAAGAAGTGCCATGATTGTCAAGCTCATGGGGATGTCAGTCATCTACCCTTAATGGAACTTCAGGGGTTAACATCTCTGTGGCCTTTTGTAGCTTGGGGGATTGACATAATAGGAGACATAAGATGGACCGCATCAAATAGACATCGGTACATTATAGTGGTAGTGGATTACTTCTCCAAATGGGTTGAAGCTGAGTCGTACACTTCAGTTGGATCAAAGCAGATAGCGAGGTTTATAGAAAGGAATATAATCTGTAGGTATGGGTTGCCACACTATGTTATGACTGATAACGGGGTTCAGTTCCAATCAGAGACCGCTGTATTACTCCAGCATTATAAGATAAAGCACCACTGGTCATCTTCATATTATCCTCAGGCTAATAGCGTAGTTGAGGTTGTGAATAAGAACATTAAGAGAATCCTGGCTAAGATAATAGAAGGTTACATGGACTGGTCTGAGTATTTGTAGTTTGTATTATGGGGGTATCGAATAACCATAAGAACATCTACTGGGGTTACGCCTTATTCATTGGTGTATGGATATGAGGCGGTACTGCCAATGGAAGTGGAGATTCAATCATTGAGAGTTTTACTAGAAACAAAAATACCCAAGTATTAATGGGTGGAAAGTAGGCTAGCATAGTTGACATTGATAGACGAAAATAGACTACAAGTAATGTATCACATGTAGCTATATCAAAAGAGAATCACCAGAGCTTACAACAAGAAAATTAAGTCGGGGAAAATAAAGGAGGGTGATTTGGTATTGAAATACATGAAATCGCTTCTTACCGATCCAAGAGGAAAATTCAATCCAAAAAGGGAAGGACCTTACCTTGTGAAGAAAATATTCTCAAAGGGTGCAACTATTTTATCTGATCTAGAAGGAAATAAGTTTAGGAGTCCCATCAACCTAGATAAGCTCAAGAAATATTTTCTATAAAAATTCTGCTAGGTCAAAAACTCCGCAAAGGGGCAACCTAGGTAAAAATTAAGGTTCAATAAAAGGAGAGGGAAAGACTAAAATGGTTGGCCGAAAAACTTGCAAGGGCAAGGCGCCCAACGATAAGAGAAATATCAAAAGTAATTTGTATGTACAATTATGCTTAATTTAAATGAAAAGGATTGCATTTATTTCTGTTAGATGTTGCATTAAGTACTTGTTATAATAAATTTAACTAAAAAGGAAAGGCATCACATAAGGCGAGCTGGATCTAATTAAGTTGCTGAAACTAAAGAGGAAAATAAATCTAAGTTCTTTGCTTTTTATTTTTTCTCATTTCTTGCATGCTAATCCTATATAGATCCCTTGTCTTTTAACTTTTGATGAACTCATTTATTCTGTCTGTTACAATTAAATCCAGGTCTTGTAGTGATCATCAGTAGTAATATCGCCATCTAGCGAAATACCTCGCCTAATGGTACGGCGTGGCCAGGTTGTTGACATGTTCTCTATGAAGTTTTGGGTCAAAGGGCCAGGTTGGAACCCGTGGGTCAGCTCCACGATTAGCTACTTCTCTTCATACTGGCGGTAAAGGCAGATCAGATAGTAGAATGAGCAGAAGTTCAATCCAGCGAGGGGAACGTAGTGAGTGTATGTCCTCTTAGTCACATGCTTGATGTTCCACTATGGACACATCCATTGAACCCCGACATCTGCAAAATTGGCCAACTATTCTTTCAGATGTAACAGAAGCTGTTGCAGTTGACGAGTTCGCACTTGCTTCGGTTTGTACTTCCTGACATTTTGCGGGGGTGCCAACAGTTTCAATTTCTCCTAGAGCTATATTTAAAAAAGGAGGATATAAAAAAAATGATGATGATAAAAAAACTATATAAAATAAAAATGTGAATAAAAAAAGAAAAAAAATAAAAAAATAAAAAAAAATTAATTAATTACCTCCAATAACACAAGGCTCCCAGTAAAGCGATAAGTCGCAGACAGGTTGTCCAAGCCAATCAGTGTCTCAGCAAGAATAATTGGTATGGGATTGAGTCCGGACTCAACTTGATTGAGGATCTGCATGACCTTGAGATCACAATCGTCTGAAGGGGAAACCAGCAAAAACTAAGTATACAGACAGAAAGCAAGCATCTGAGGCCGATACACTTCTTTACTATCAACAGCCACAACAGCCTTCAGGAAAGAATCGAAGATCACCCCATTCCTACAGACATAGGCAAAGGAGGATGAAAAAGTAATGTTGAATAGGCGGGCCATCTGCTATTGCGTAGCTCTGTCATCCGGCTTGTCAACCATTGGAACTGTAATTTATCAGAAGGAATCATCTGGGTAACCCAAAATTTCCCTGAACTCTTCAGACAGGGGGCAGATCTCGAAGCTATTGAACCTAAAGACATGGGTTTGTGGATCCTAAAATTGGGTAACAATGTGTAAGAATGGATAATTAATCTTGCAGAGATGAAGAGATCTAAAGACAGAAAGATGGAAAAGATCTAGTTTTTGCCAATCTTCTCCACCTAAATGCTGGAAAATGGGTCGGATCAACTTTAAATGGTGTTATGTCATGATTTAGGAGATTTTTTGGAGTTTTTGGAGAAGAAGGATGACTATTATGAGGTTAGATGGGTATAGGATGTATTTATAGACTTTTAAAGAGGGGAAAAATTAGAAAAATACGGTCTCAGAGCAGCTGAGGTGCCGCCTCACCGAACAGGAGCCGCTACAGTGCGCAGAGGCGCACGCCTCCACATCAGAGGTGCACGCCTCCGCGTCAGAGGTGCACGCCTCCACGTCAAAGGTGCACGCCACCATGCTCCAAGCCCAAAGGCGGTGCCCCTACGCTGGCGGGCAGCACCTTCTCTCTTGAAAAAGGTATGAACGATTTGATTTGGAGGAAATTAGCCCTGGGAGTGGACAAAAATTATCGTGCAATCATTTGTAAAGCAGAATAATGAAAAGAAGCACAACCACTGAGATAAATTGCACTGATATATAGTTTAAATAGTTTGCATACAAAGTCTGTGTTCCAAAATGTCAACTATATAGCCTATTTATACCCTAACTAATCCCAGGCCTGCAGCCTAATCCTGCTCAGACTCGATCTCCTCATCATCCCGGCCCTCCTCGCCGGCCACCTCATCACCTTTATCATCAGCAACATCATCGTGAACCTCATCATCTGCCTCATCCTAAGGGATATCTACAATAGGAAGAACTCCATCATCTGCATCGACAGAACTAGAATCGTCCTTATCTCCGCTCACCACCTGAAGATTGGCAAGCTGCTATCAAAGTGACCTGTTCTGGACCTCTAGTGCCGTACGCTGGGCCTCTATACCTGCACAATGTACCTATTTAAGCAAAAGGGGAAATAGGTAAGTTAGATCATATCAACATACATACATATAGAATAGGATTAACAATATACCCTTCACTCGTCCAAAATTTAGAACATGAGGTCTCGTTGAGCCTCGAATAAACTGAATATGCGCTCACTATGCTCTCTAGAAATTTGCAGGTACAAATGAACAAATCACGTCAATACTAACACTTTTCTGCAGCTAGCAAATTAGAGGCTAAAGGCACGAATGATACTCACATGGATAGCAGTAGCTAGCACAGGTGAGGGGAGCGCACTAGGGTCCAGGGTCAATAAAACCTGAGATATCTTGTCGGAAATGACTCAATATAGCGCCAGGTGTACACGAAGAGCCAGCATCATGAGTCCTTTGTAGAGGATCATGTGAAGTGCTAGGACTAGCATATGAGGTCCTCCGAGGTAGGGGATAGAAAGAAACAGGCCTGGCATCAGTAATAGGAGAATGGACCCGAGCCCATCGAGCAGGGTGCTCATTAGGAGGTGGGGATTTGATTTGAGGATTGGTGCCCATAGGAAAAAGCTGTAAAAGGAAGTCATGAGGCCGTAGCCAAATCACATAATCGAAAAAATATATAAGTCATACTTGAGTGACGAGACCGGATATAGGAAGCACAGGTAGCAAATGCTCTCAGACAAAGTTCCTATAGATGTGGGGCTGTCGTGCGGTAACTCGGCGTATAGTAGGGGTCCCTCTCAAGACCCATGCCAAGTCGTCACCCTCCAGCAAATGTGCCCAAAATATGGCAGGAGGGGCCAAAGGCACATGTCTCCGATCGAGACCGAAGGTCCACTCCAGGATGCACTCCCCCAAAAAGTACACCCTCTGAAAAGGCCCCACAAGAAGGACCCTCCTATCAGCCAATTGTCCGTAGTGAACTATGGCATCAAACCAGCCATCCTCATGACCTGAACAAAAGCAAAGATGCGCAAGTTAAGTTGAAACCTTGCATGTATTAATAAAATACTAACTTGCTTTATTTCTTCTTACAGATTTACCTCGCCCTAAGGAAGACTGCTGAGAAAGGTAGGTGAAGATGAACCTGGGACATCTCCCACCACCCAGTCCAGCTAGTGCCCTATCAGCTAAAGGTAGGAAAGACCCGGGCTATAGACATCACCCCTCGGATAAGTCCCATCTCCAAGCCCCAGACCTATATGAGTCAAAATAAGCAAATGGGTTATAATAAAGAACACACAAAAGAATAGATGAAAGAAAAGAGAATGATAAAAGGAAACATACATATGTGGTATGCCATAAGCCACATAATCAGTGAGCTCCTCGAACAAACTCATCCATGCCCTAATACACATAAGCAAGGGCAGTAGAACCCCAATTAAAAGTATGGATGAGATCCACATCTTTGAGGGCCATCAGGAGCACAAGGTCCACCGAGCTAGAGGTATCACAGAAAAGAGTAGTCCCTAACAAGTAGAAAATGAAGGCCCGGACCACCTGATCAACCTGTTATGGGGTGATGATGCCCGCTACCGCTATACTAGAATAGTAGGCGCAAATCGAGTCAAGCTTCACTGTGTGGGTCCTCTTCATAGTGGGAACCATGCTGAGCAAGTGCTCAATGCAGCCGACATATGTAGGGGTCATCAGCTCTAAGCATCTTTCAAATAGTAATGGATCCCCGACGCACGCCACACCCGTGATGATAGCAAAGGCAACCTGGTCCAATGTAAGCTCTCCTACAAGTAAGTGAAAGGTATGGGTGGTGTCCATCTACCGCTCCATCAATTCATAAAGACTGTTGAGGTCGTGGCAACCTATAACGGTAGGAAGTGCCAGAATAAAAGTCTTGAAGCCTGTCTCACGGATCATGTCCTGAATCACGCCCGTCAGCTTGCCATACCACTCTCGGGCACTGGTAGTATTACCAGCACCTTTCAGCTCGTGTTGGTCAAACTGCAGGGGGTATTAGATTAATTTTCAATAGATAAAGTTGATGAAAATAAAAAATGAACCAAATTGCAGTCTCCGCCTTGCAGAGGCACGGGGAACAGAATGGATTTGATAAAAAATTTTCAATTTTACCTAGTTTTCTAGCATTCTTTTTGGTAAATTAGGCATGTATACACCTAATGTTAACTAATGTTGTCACACCCTCACTACTAATTACTCCATTAATAACATGATTATAGACTTAATGATATTAAAGAATCTCTTATCAACAATATGACAAGAAGTAATTACTAATCTTTAAAACTATCTTAAGTGTTTACATCTCTATGTACATATCACTATTTACAATTATATAATTATCTCTAATGAGATCTTCATCTTATCAATCTTCTTTATTATCGTGGTCCGCGGCACTGCCATCTCTCGCTGCTGACTAAGCAGATTTCCAACACCTATACTGAAATTTTTAAAACAAAGCGAGTGTGAGTAATTTCAAAAGGAAATTACCCAGTGAGAGGATAAAATATTATTTTGAAACATTATCATAAGAAAATTCCTTAAAAACCAATTCCAGTAGTTTTAGAAATAAAAATCAATAAATTTCAAATGCTTTGTTCACATTTAAATGAATCTAAATTCCAAAAACGACCACATCCGTTACTCATTTGAATATTTCATAAAATTCCCTTTTTCTATACATATTCGTTATATAAAATAAAACAGGGATTCAATAACCATCAGTATTAACTAAGTACTCTATAATGCATCACTAACTCACATTTCTCTCATACTAATCAGAAATTCAGACATAAAAATAGTTCATCACTAATTCAAGCAGTATATTAAAATATAATTTATCAAATAAAGTAAATCAACACTTCACCATGCATTCTTTGATAATATACCTTAACATACTAACAATAAGATCATCATCCACATACACC
>CATIWO010051036.1:0-12841 GCA_949673435.1 Macaranga tanarius | reverse complement strand
TGTAAAAAATTACGGTATTTTAGAAAACAAAATATATCACGAAGAAAAGAAAATTACGTGGAATTTTTATATTCCGAAAAATTTTATTTTCTTACAAACATTATACTCTATAATAATAATAATAATAATAATAATAATAATGTTTTTAAAAAAATTCAAAATAAAAAAAAATATGTTGGTCCGCCACTTGAAGTGGCGGACCAACAAAAAAAATGTAAAAAAAACAAAAAAAAAATTTAAATAAATTGTTTGTCCGCCATTTCAAATGGCGGACAAGCAAAAAAAAAAAAAATTAAGTCAGTCCGCCAGTCAGAGTGGCGGATTGACTCCACATCAGCTAAAACTACCATAAATTTGGAAATACTTTTGAAATGTACCACAAAATGAGAATATCTTTACAAAACACCACAAAATGGGAATATGTTTAGAATTTTACCACAAATTGGTAAAAAGCCCGTGTATATACATATACATTAATTATTTATTTAGTAAAATATTTTTTTAAATCAGATAAAAATTGAATTTATAATTCAACCACCATATAATTTGAAATATGCATTTATAGATTAGTGTTTCACTCGTATATGTCTTAATTATTTAATAGCGTGTCCTATCCTTATCCTTGTGTGTGTGTTTTCTATAACTAATTTGAAATAAATAGTTAATACTAACAAATAAAAAATAATCAATAATCAATAAAATGATAGATTATATAGATGAGGATACTCTAATTAGTAGAATATGTATTTTCGTGATAGAGAGACGAATGGCTTGCCAGATAAAAGAATTTTAGGTATTTTAGGGGAGTTTCAATTCTTTGGAATTTGGACTTGGGGTGCCGTATATGGCTGTTTGCTAGGCTTCATGAACAGGACATGATTAATTAATTGGTATTGCTTATCCAAATCCAAATTATAAATTCTGAAGTTAGTAGTACTTTGACGCATATTATCTGGCAGAATACGTGAAAAATGATAAGATCCCATTAATATAGAGTTTTAGCTATTTGAGTTGTTTAGGCATTTTGCACCTGGCTATTACAACATTTTCAACGGTACTACGTACTTATTTTTAAAAATATTTTTACTATAAAAAATTCATAATCTTATTTAAATCCAATAATTTTTCAAATTTAGAGTTCCTTATTTTTTTTATAAAGAATTAAAAAATTAATTTTTATTATATTATTTGAAATTAGAAGATACTAATAGAAGAGATATAAATAATAATAAATTATATAACAATTTGCACTTCATAAAAAATGAGATTGTTTTTTTAAAAAACGATAATGGATGTGGCGCCGCGCAATAATTGCATGGCTCTAGCAACGAAAAAATTTAACAAATTATTTTTTAGTCTCTAATTTTATAGGAGAAGCTATGAAAATTTGAGAGATTATTTTTACAATTATCACGCCGTGGATACACTACAGCCATTACATAACACAAAAATTATTTTTACCCTTTTTAAATATAAAGTGCAGTTAAACCATCTCCTTATTTAATATTTAAAAAAATAAACAGTTCATTGTAATTTTAATTTTATGAATTTATTTTTTATAATAAAAAGTGTAGGCGGCGGGATTCTGAGCGTGTTCAAGTGTTCGGTAACTACGGCACTGTGCGGGCTCAGGACCCACTAAAAATACAACTTTAGGCCTTGATAAGCTTATGTCGGATCGAGAATGGAGTCGCCATCCAGGTGAAATCCGAGAATACTTTTACAACAACTGGATCCCGCGGAGGGAGCCCAGCAGCCGTCCTCAGAGATTGGGTCCGGAAACTGGGTATGGACTTTTGAATGGCCCACCCGACCTTGTGATCAGCCTCCGTTTGTATTTTGTGTTTTATTATTTTTTATTATCTAATTATTTCTTTAATTACATACAAATGAGTCTCAATCAATTTTCAAATTTTATATTTTAGCCCAAGTTATTAATTAATCTAATTACATGCAATTTTAGTATGATCCATCAGAATTAATTCATACATCACATTCAGAAATATCATCCATCCACAAATCAATAATAAAATCACAACCATCACAAATAAATGAAATGTGCACACTGAGAAAGACGGGAGGAGAAAAGATTACAACCTATATTTACATGCGGAATAAAATAAATAAAACATAATTTAAATGGACTAAAACCTAAAATTAAATTTAGTAGCCCGTAGGCTATCTAATGTATAGGCCTGCAACACTAATCATAAATTAAATGTTCCCAAAGAATATCCTACAAAAATAGAACAAGGTTAGTGTAAAATAAATAATCAATAACTAAATTCTAGCTAGATGCATATTAATATATATTAAAAAAATAAAATAAAATCTAAAATTAATAAAAACACTTTACAATATTAAATAACCCATAAAACAAATAATTAATTAATTCATATATTCCTAGTTAATCAAACCATCATCAATTAATAATAAATAATAAACAAAAATAAAAATATTGCATAAAAAATAAACAGGCCAAAAATAAAAATAATAACTAAAATAAAAGAATAAAAATAAGTAAAAATGAAATAAAATAATAAGAATAAATAATAAATAAATAAAAATTATGACAAGCGAGCACTGTTTTCAAACAAAAATTAATTTATGGGCACATGTTCAAAAACAAAAATTGAATGAAGGACAGAAGCAGGTGGCAGTGGAAGCCACCTGCTTCCCTTAAATTTTTTCAACTAAAAAAACACAAAAAATTAAAACAAATAAAATATAAATAATAAATAACAACTAAAATAAAAGACAATAAAAATAGGGACAAATACAAAGAATAACAAACAAAAAAATAAAAGTAAAATAAAAATTGAAAATTACTGTATAAAATAGTTTGCTCTCAGAAGCTTTAGACTGCAATGGTGAGTCACACAGTGTAAGGTAATCTCCCAGCCTTTTTTCTTGATTTTTAGTTTTGATGTTCCTCTCTTTTTTCTGATTCTTTGCCGGCTGCCTTTTTTTTCTCTGCCTGATTTCTTTTTTTCTCTTTCTCTCTCGCCTCCACATCTTTTTCTTCTCCCCCCTAGGGTTTTTTCTCTTCATTTTTATAGAAATTTCTCTCCTCTATTAGGATTTTGGGCTTGATTTGGTTTTGGTTCAATTGGGCTGTAGGCTATTTGGGCTCTGATGGGTTTGGAGTATGTTTGGGCTTCTCTTAAGTGGGCCAGAATTCAATTCCTTTGCTGAGTTGGGCTAATCTATTATTTTTATTACTGGGCTTTTGCCTCATGGGCCGGGTTAGACCATGTGTCCACAGTTTACCCCCTGCTTTTCAAAAATCGAAGTGCAAGTAATGTAATGAGATTTATGAAAAAACATATGCAAGCATTACAACAATTAATGAAAAAACAGATAAAATGTAAATAACGAAGAAAAATTTCAATCTCCGAGCTAAAATGTTTGAAAATAGATAAAAGATTCTGATTTATGTTCCGTCAGCTTTGATATTCAAATCAAGAGGTTTCAAATCAGAAAGATAGTCTTGTGCTGTTAGCCTTAATGTTCAAAATCAAAAGATGAGAGACTTGCTGCTAGGGTTTTCACCCATCATCCTCGGTGTTAACTATCTGAGAGGACATCCCAAACCATTTTCGTCAACCTTGATGTTCAAAATCAAGAGAAAAATAACTTCAAACCATCAATCTTGATGTATAAATCAAGAGGTTTTCAATCACAAAGATAGTCTCATGTCGTCAGCCTTGATGTTCAAAATCAAGAGATGAGAGACTTGCTGCTATGGTTTTCACCTGTCATCCTCGGTGTTAACTATCCGAGAGGACATTCCAAACCATTTTCGTCAGCCTTGATGTTCAAAATCAAGAGGAAAATAACTTCAAACCGTCAATCTTGATGTACAAATTAAGAGGTTTTCAATCACAAAGATAGTCTCATGCCGTCAGCTTTGATATTCAAAATCAAGAGGTGAGAGACTTACTACTAGGGTTTCTGCCCGTCATCCTTGGTGTTAACTATCCGAGAGGACATTCCAAACCAATTTCGTCAGCCTTGATATTTAAAATCAAGAGGAAAATAACTTCAAACCGTTAACCTTAATGTACAAATCAAGAGGCTTTTGTTTTTTGGAAAATGATCTTCAAACCGTCTACCTTGATGTTCAAAATCAAGAGATTTTTGAAGAAATTTCAAACTGTCAACCTTAATGTATAAATCAAGAGGTTTTTTAAAAATATTTCAAGCCGTCAGCCTTGATGTTCAAAATTAAAAGGCTTTTTCAATCATAGAAAACAATAATTATTTTTCAAGATAAAAACTTTATAACCACTTTGGGTGTTAGGTGAGAACAAACAAAATGAGTCATATAGCCACTTTGGGCTTCAGGCGAGATTAACAAACATGAGTCATATAGCCACTTTGACCATCAGGCGAGAGCAATAAACATGAGCCATATAGCCACTTTGGCCGTCCGGTAAGATCAACAAACATGAGCCATATAGCCACTTTGGGCATCAGGCGAGAGCAACAAACATGAGCCATATAGCTACTTTGGGCGTCAGGCGAAAATTAATGAAAATGAACCGTATAGCCACTTCGGGCGTCAGGCGAAAAGCAAAAGAAATAAGCCATATAGCCACTTCGGGCGTCAAGTGAAAAGTAAAAAAAAATAAGTCGTATAGCCGCTTCGGGTATTAGGTGAAAATATACGAAATGAGCCATATAGCCACTTCGGGCGTCAGGCAAAAATGGATGAAAAGATTCGTATAGCCACTTTGGATGTCAGGTGAAAACGGATGAAAAGAGCCATATGGCCACTACGGACGTTAGGTGAAAACATATGAAATGAGCTGTATAGCCACTTCAGGCATCGGCCGAAAATATATGAAATGAGTCGTATAGCCACTTTAGGTATCAGGTGAAAATAAGTAAAATGATCCATATAACTACTTCGGGTGTTAGGTGAAATGTTATTTATTAAATAACTGAACTGACACATGTATGATTGTAATTCTCAAAAACTTATGAAAATAATTTTAACAAACACAATTGCATGTTTGCATGAGATTTAAAAGTAAGTTTTACAAAACAAGCAACTAGTCAAATACCTCTTTCATTTAGAGCTTATCTTGGAAAATTAGTTTCCTTCTTCTATCATAGAATCTAAATTTGAAAATTGAGTCTATCACAGATTACCATTGAGACCGGAATTATTAAAAATAAAAATCGAGACCCTCCATGGTTAGACCAGAATAATGATATAATAAATGCCTCTTAGCTTGATTGCGGTCTAAGAGTGCTTGATTGTTATAGGACCATCATGATTATACTCAATATGAAAGAAACACTCCATCTGCCCCCCAATAAAATTATGCTATTCTTAAAGTCCACTTGATTGCCCACCCCAGCTTGAAATTACAACCAATTTTTATTTTATATTCCCTTTTTTGCCTAAGCTGCCCCTTTTTGAGAGTTTTCAAACTTAGTTGGGTCTTTTTATTTATTTTTATTTTTTATTTTTCCTCTTTTTCCTAGATTACTCTCTTTCTGAGAGTTTTCAACCTAGCTGGGTCTTTTTATTTTTCTTTATTTTTTATTTTGCCTAGATTGCTTTCTTTTTAAGAGTTTTCAACCTAGCTGGATGGTTGCAAAATTACTGCAAATTACCTATCGATCAGCCTGACTGCTTGATATATATGTTGATGTAATGTGCTTGTTATTCACTGCTAACTTGATACTCATGCGGCTGACTGTTTGATGTCTGTGTTGCCACTTTAGCTATTGATTCTTTAGATTTACTGTTGATCCATGTCTGACACTTCGTGTGCTAATATTATATATGATTACTCATTTATTACAACTTTGCACATTATATTATGCTTGTTATTGACCAGCCTCTTGCGGATTTTCTAGTCAACTATTTTTCAGCTCACAAGGATTTCAGAAGATTGGTGAAAATGGGTGTTAGAAGAGAATTTTGGTTTAAGCAAAGATGAAAAATTTTCAATGGTTGCACAAAAATCGACTTTCTCAAAGTTAGGTGGCATTAGATTTTTCTTCCTTATTTCTCTTCCTTCCTCTTTTTTTGTTTCTTTCTTTTCATATTCTCTTTCTTCCTTTATTTTCTTTTCTTTTCAATTTCTTTTCTTTTTTTTCTTTTTATTTCTCTTTTTTCATCTTCTTTTTCTTTTCTTTTCCTTTTTTTTTTGTCATTTTTTGAAAAGAGTCAATTCATTTTATGCAGAGGAGAAGCTGAAGTTTTGATACCTAAAGAGAAATTGAAAGTTGATCCTGACATTTAGCCATTTTATTCTATAGAATTTTTTTCCTTTTTCTTTTTTTTTGTCTCTTTTTTATTCAAGCATAACATAAAGTGTACAATTATAATAAATTTACAATAATATAATTTGAGCAGTCTGACATTTATTAACACAAAAATAGAAAAGTTATAGCAAAATATTATTCTGATTTATTATGGCCATAGGAGACAACTATAGTAATTCATAAATATCCAGCTTCATGTCACCCTCAATTTGCACACCAAAGTGATTCAACTCCTCAAATTTCCTAATGCACATGTTCTTCAGCTTATCAACAATAGGTGGAATGCAAGCTTCTACAGCTATCAACAGTACGTTACTTTTATAAAGCCTACTGGACTGACCAAGACACAAATAATTAAGCAGTTTTTTATGTCTTTAACAGGAGCTGTTGTCAAGTGGTACTACATCATGATTGAATCCAACCTTCTTCATTACATCTTGCAGTTGACCCATTTGCCTTCTCATATCTTTCTCCCATTTTGGTTTAGCTGAATCCTCTGCTACTTTCTGTTTTGCTTTGGGTGGTTCACCAACTGTGATTCTGGTTTCAAAGTCCTCTTCCTTTATAGGCCTCTTTCCAAACATTTCAGCAATCACCTCTATGCATATTTGTCGCACATCATCCCTAAGTTCCTTTAGCATTTCTTGCCTGACGGATTCTAGATTAAAATTGGAGGATCCCGACATTCTATTCCCTATGATATAGTCTCAACTAACTAGGTAGATTCTTGATATTAGTGGATCAAATTACCTTTGACTTACTTCTAAACAGAAGAAACTTTCGACTGTAAAAAAATGAATTTAAAAAAATGAGTGACATGCATGCATGAAATATAGATGATTTTTTCTCTTTTTTAAAAAAAAAAGTTTGTAAAACTAACACACAAATAAAAAAACACATAAGTCTCAATAACAATACCTTCCAACCTTATTCCTCCCACACACGTGTTCAAAAGTGAGTCTCTTACTTAGAATTTTTGGTCTGAATTTTAATTATCAACGGGAGATAATAAAACTGACGTACATGCATAAACTCTCGAGACGGACCAAACAAGTAGCATATCTTTTCCATAAAACTAAAGTCCAATATAACGGGCCAGATAGTAAGACTAAAGCCCAATCTAAAATGGTTCATCATTACTGTGCTTGGGCTTTATGAATGAAATTACTATACGGCAACAGAACACATGCATTTAGGGAACTCTTAAGGATAGTTGCTAGGGCACTACATGAGATGAGTCTCGGGTAAGATCAAAGGCTCCTACAGTTTCATACTCTCTTTCTATCTCTCCACTCAAGGGTTGGAGCGGTGTACTCAATTATACTCCACTATGAGTGACAATAGCTATATACCCTATCACCAGGTTTGAATGAAATACAGGTAGCAAAGCAACAACTATTATCGGGTTATTGGGACTGTGTACACAGTATGTGAAAATGGTGAAGTGAATGTATATGTAGAAGGAATAATTAGATAATTAAAAATAATAAAAATCAAAATACTGGAATCAGTTTCTCTATCCCCAGTGGAGTCGCCACTGTAGGTGGTGGGGTTCAACGCGCACCCAAGTATTCGGCAATTATGGCACTATGCGGGCTCAGGGCCCACTAAGAATACAACTTTGGGCCTTGATAGGCTTAGGTCAGAGAATAAAATCGCCATCTAGGTAAAATCCAAGAACACTTTTACAGTAACTGGATCCCGCGGAGGGAGCCCAGCAGTCGTCTTCAAAGATTGGGTCCGAAAAAGGGGTATGGGCTTTTGAATGGCCCACCCGACCTTGCGATTGGCCTCTGTTTATATTTTATTATTTTTAATTATCTAATTATCTCTTTAATTACATATAAATGAGCTTCAATCAATTTCTAAATTTTATATTTTAGCCTAAATTATTAATTAATCCAATTATATACAATTTGGTCTGATCCATCATAACTAATTTATACATGGCGGGATTCAGCGCGAGCCCAAGTGTTCAGTGACTACGACACTGTATAGGTTCAGGCCCACTAGGAATACAATTTTGGGCCTTGATAGGCTTAGGTTGGAGAATGGAGTCGCCATCGGATAAAATTCGGGACACTTTTACAACAAACTAGATCCCACGGAGGGAGTCCAGCAGCCGTCCTCAGAGATTGGGTCCGAAAATTGGGTATGGGCTTTTGAATGGCCCACTTAACTTTGCGTCGGTCTCCATTTATGTTTTATTATTTTTAATTATCTAATTATCTCTTTAATTACATGCAAATAAAAATGGGCCTCAATCAATTTTTAAATTTAATATTTTAGCCCAAGTTATATTTTAGTCTAGTTACATGCAATTTCGGTCTGATCCATCACAATTAATTCATACATCATATTCAGAAATAACATCCATCCACAAATCAATAATAAAATCACAATCATCACAAATAAATGAAATACACACACAGATAAAGAAGGGATGAGAAAAAATTACAATCCATATTTACATGCATAATAAAATAAATAAAACACAATTTTAAATGGACTAAAGCCCAAAATTAAATTTAGTAGCCCGTGGGCTATCTAATGTGTAGGGCTACAACACGAATCATAAATTAAATTTTTCTAAAGAATATTCTACAAAAATAGAACAAGGTTAGTGCAAAATAAAAAATCAATAACTAAATTCTAGCTAGATGCATATTAATATATATTAAAAAAATAAAATTAAATCTAAAATTAATAAAAACATTTTACAATATCAAATAACCCAATTATATTAACCATAAAACAAATAATTAATTAATTCATAAATTTCTAGTTAATCAAATCATCATCAATTAATAATAAATAATAAGCAAAAATAAAAATATTGCATAAAAAATAAACAGGCTAAAAATAAAAATAGCAACTAAAATAAAAGAATAATAAAATAAATCAAACAAACAAATAAGAACAAATAAAAAATAAGAATGCTAACTGAAGATAAAAACAAGTAAAAATGCAACAAAATAATAAGAATAAACAATAAATGAAAAAAAACTATGGCAAGCGAGCACTGTTGCCAAATAAAAATTAATTTATGGCCAACAATGTCGTGCACTGTTGCTCACGCTAATAAAAAAAATTGAATGAAGGACGGAAGCAGGTGGTAGTGGAAGCCACCTGATTCCCTTAAATTTTTTAAACTAAAAAAACACAAAAAGTTAAAACAAATAAAATATAAATAACACATAACAACTAAAATAAAAAGGCAATAAGAATAGGAACAAATGCAAAGAATAACAAACAGAAAAATCAAAGTGAAATAAAAAATAAAAATTACTGTATAAAATAGTTTACCCTCAGAAGCTCTAGACTGCAATGGTGAGTCCCACAGTGTAAGGTAATATCCCAGCCTTTTTTCTTGATCTTTAGTTTTGATGTTTCTCTTCTTTTTTTCTGATTCTTTGTCAGCCACCCTTTTTTTCTTTGCATGATTTCTTTTTTTTTTTTCTAGGGTTTTCTTTTTTTCTTTCTCTCTCACCTCCACCTCTTTTTCTTCCCCCCTAGGATTTTTTCTCTTCATTTTTATAGAGATTTCTCTCCTTTATTAGGGTTTTAATGGATTTTGGGCTTGATTTGGTTTTGGTTCAATTGGGCTGTAGGCTATTCGGGCTCTGATGAGTTTTAGTTTTGTGGGTTTATAGTGTGTTTGGGCTTCTCTGAAGTAGGCCAAAATCCAATTCCTTTGCTGAGTTGGGCTAATCTATCATTTTCATCACTGAGCTTTTGCCTCGTGGGCCAAGTAAGATCATATGTCCACAAAAGTATATAACATATTAGCAGTATTTTGGAGATGCTCTTACCTTGATATTAGTGGGTGACTGGGTGTGTTTTACCATAGTTTTATTTTACTTTTTAAGAGGAATATTATTTATTTTTTTTACAGGGAGGGAATGATATTTATTTTACTTTCACCAGCCCTGAATAATATTATTCTTACAGATTTAAATGGTGATCTTTTACAAATAAAATTTATTTTGAAAACAATTAAAATTGCCTAAAAACTTTTCCATATTGTTTGTGTCTTTTACTTCAAAAAATAGTTATTTGAGTTGTTTAGGCATTTTATGTTGTTGTACTAAAAAATGGCTTCATACATCAAGTAAGGGTCCGTGTAATAAAACTATTATATCAATACCATGAACCTAATCGATCTTTATCTTAATTATTTGCCAACTCCATCTGAGTTGGGGTCATTTTTTATGAATGATGTAGTGAGCATAATCACACGAGTTGTGAGAGTGTAACTAACTATTTAAATTTCATTTTCTATGTTAATTTCTTCTAATGTTTAGAAAAATAAAAAGATCAGTAAGCAAAAAAATGCCCTAAGATTTTATATTTTAATAATTTTTAATATGTATTTGTAACGTACGTCATCGGGAAGTACTGTTCATGCATACTGATTCACATGATATGTGGCATAGAGTTATTAGTTGCATGTTTAGGGCATGTGCATTTTTAGTAGTAAGGGTATTATTGTAGGAGAAGTTTGGACCTATGTGTCAAAAATAGAAATTGTGGATTATTGGAGTGATTGTCCTAGAGTATTGGGGGTGTGTAGAGAGGGTTTTGGATATTTTGTATATATATATATATATATATATATATATATTGTTAATTATTATGAGATAAGTGGATATTTACTAGTTGGTGAGCATTTATTATTAGACGACTTTTGAGAGAGCTATTTGGCAATTTTTGATTGGTGGGAGTTATGGTGAATATCAAATTGTGTGTGTGTGTGTGTTTGTATGTTGAGAGTGAAGAAAACGTAGAAGGGAGAAGAGAAGAAGTGAGTGTGATTCTTGATTTTTCTTGGGAGATTTCTTAATTCCATATTCATCTAGCATTGATTTGAGAAGATTTAGAAGGTCTAGAAGCTATTGGGAACTTCATATTGGTAAGCTTAGCATTTAATTTGGATTTGTGAATTAGGGTTGTTGGTTGCATAATTCGGGTTCTACAAGCTCTATTCTACAACCTTGTTGTTTTTGTTATATCTAGAGTTGTGATACTCCAAATTGAGTGTGGTTTGATGTTCTGGAAACTTCAGGATGTCTACTACAACTCTTATATTAGAAAGGAGCCAATTTATGTAGTTTTAGGTGACTAATTCACCTTGACATTTTCGTAGTCATAGGGCAATTCTATTTTGCCCGGTTTTGCTTAGAAATGCATATTTAATTCCATGTATGTCCGAATGGATTGATTCTAATTGGAATTATGAGTAGACTCATGTGGCTAGCTTCAGTTATAATTTCATAATTTTAGGACTTGTGTATAACATTTGGGAGCACATTGAACCTAGAGGGTAGATTGGCTCTTGGATGCACTTAGTAGAATTAAGTGCTAGAGTCTTGTTTATTATGTGGTATTGATGTGTGGACATGGTGTAGGTGCTGACAAGGATAAAATTGGGGCAAATCAGTAGGGAAGCCTTATTTTGAAGGAGTTGAAGCCCTTGAGTAAGTAGTTATTAATATAATGATATGTATATTGGTTCTTTTGAATGTATGAAATATGATGCTATGTGTGACTTGCCATGAATTGTGATGTGGTATAAAATGAGAATATACATGATGTGAATTGAGCATATTGTGGTGATTGAAATGTGATGTGCATGTATTATGAAGTGAGAAAGAATGTGGAAATATGAAATCCAACATATTGTATATTGAATGAACATTGGTGAGGTAATGTGTGATGGTGAGGCTGAGACTGGTGTTAAGCCTTCACTGATTATGAAATCCGGAACTGAGCCTGGAGGATAGTTTCAGTAGTAGTCACATAAAAAAGAATAAAAATGTGAGATGGGTAAGCTGAGCCTGGAGGATAGCTACCTAATATGTTATGTGAGAATGTGAGATTGTGAGACTGGGACTGAGCCTGGTGGATAGTCCTAGTATATGACCACTTGTGAGAAATGCGCATGGAGGTGGTTCTGGCCGGATACCAAAAATATGATATGTGATTATTAATCAAATGTTGTGGATATGTTGGAATATATATATATATATATATATATCTCTTGTGAATCCAAGTATTGGTGTGTGTGTGAATTGTGCATGTTGAGCCTTGTTACTTCACATGAATGAGTTGGTTTACATGGATGAGATTTGGTTTCATAGGTTATATACTTAAATAAATTTCAGGTTATGAGATTAGGTCGAGACACGGGCATGTCTGAAAGACACAGGCGTGTTTAAGATGGCCATATTGCCCAGAGAGATACACGGGCTAAGACACGGTGAGCCTTGGCCGTGTTCATATGTGACCATTTCGATAGTGAGATACACGGGTCGATACACGGCCGTGTATCCAGCCGTGTTTTGACTAGTCCTTTTGTCCAGAGAACTACACGGGGAGGAACACGCCCAGGTATTTATATTAATGAGTATAATGAATTGATTCATTGAGAAATGGTGCTAAATTAATAAGTAATCTGCATATACTATGTGATATACATATTTTAGTGTGTTTAGTACATGTTTTGGAAGCGATGTATAAGTAATGGTTAAATATTGAACTTAGGAGCATGATTTAT
>CATIWO010051032.1:0-15172 GCA_949673435.1 Macaranga tanarius | reverse complement strand
GTGTCATCGCCACAGTGCTCCACGCCTCTACACAGAGACGAACGCCCAACCACAGAGGCGCACGCCTCTTACCTACAGAAAGAAGAGGCGCCACGTGCTTATGGAGAGGCGCACGTGTCTGTGGCAACCTTCCTGAGGCGCACGCTTGGCTACAGAGGCGCACGTGTCTATAACACTCAGACGCACGCTTGTTCGTACAGGCGTACGCCTCTGTAACCCAGAAACGCGAAAACATACTGAAATTTCAGCAAAAACGGCTATAAATTCAAAATTCCAGCATTTAATGTATAAAGGATCTTCTGTAACTTAAAAATATACTTCATGCATGCCTTATACAACTTCAAACAATTCCAGAACAATTCAGTATACAAAAACAGAGCATTTACTTCAAAAATCTAACTCAAATTAAACCGGAAATCAATCGTAAAACAAAACTTTCACTCACTGTTTTCTCCAGCTGATTTCCTCTTCTGTTTGTTGATGTTGTCTGCTTCTTGAATTTCCAGACAAAAGCTTCTTCTCTTCCTTTTTCTCC
Organism: Macaranga tanarius; assembly: GCA_949673435.1. NCBI lineage: Eukaryota > Viridiplantae > Streptophyta > Magnoliopsida > Malpighiales > Euphorbiaceae > Macaranga > Macaranga tanarius. Next base: position 14,637 of record CATIWO010051032.1, on the reverse strand, counting down.
TTCTCCTTTCTTTCTCTTTCCCTTTTTCTTTTCTTTCTTGTTTCTGCAGAAGCTTTGCTTCTCTTTTCCTTCTTATCTAAATTCATACTTATCCACCCTTATTACTTCTTAATCCCTCTTATTTTCTTTCTTTCAATTGCATCCTTATAACTTCCACTAATAACATCAAGTCGTAATACCGAATATTCTATCATATCGGTTCTTATCTTAACACATTAGAATCTCTTATCATCTTCAATTCCATGCCACAAGTTTATTCGATATCAATTATTGACTTATTTACTAAAGAATCAAACTCCAAAGCACTATTCATAACAGTGGCAGACAATTCTTAAATCATCAAATTTGATTAACAACAGTAATCACATTCTTAATTCATAATCATGAACAGTAATCCAGGACACGGATGTTACAGTATATCATTCAACAAACTAAAATAAATTTACAAAAAATAAAAATATTAGGAATAAAAATAAATAATTTTTAAAATAAATTTATGATATTTCTAAAAGTATCTAAATAGTCATATCGATGACAAATCACATGTAAAATATTTTTATTAGTGAAAAATAGTATTATATTAATATTTTATTATAAAATAATGATAATATTAGTTGAGGGGTATTAAAATGTTAGAAAATTAAACCACAGACCTTTAAATGTCACGAAAAAAACCACATACTTAGATGTGTAAAAACTTGAAACTACAAGATACAAAAATGTACTTTCCCCTAAAAATTATATATATGCACATCTATCACAAATCGGATTATTGGATACAATAACAGAAGAAGTAGGCAATATATATATATATATATATTATTGTCTGGGATAATTTGTGGAAAGTAGCAACTCCTGCGCCTACAGCTTTAACAAAACAACTCCTGACTCTCGGGAAGGGGCTATATATATATGGAGCAAGAAAAAGTTGTGCTATACATTTGTCAAAGACGATATAAAGAGACGCAGTTGGGTATTTGAAAATAAGTATGAAGGACGAGATTGAGAGAAGTCCATTTTCAGAAGGGACATTTAATGTACAAAATAAGAGGATCACAAGACGGTAAAGAAACGAAAGGAACCCACTTATCATACGTATTGCACATGAAATTGGATTCTTGCTTTTTGATGGGCCTTAAAGAAATCTTTGGGTGCTGGATGCCCATGGTATTCAGCCTGAAAAGGCTGCTTCTTTTGAACTATATATTCTGACCCCAAAAAGATTATCTCAGCAAACTCATGCCACAAAAAACAATTATTATTCTTTTTCTCAAGCTACTTCTCAGAAATGCAAAGATAAATTTTTAACTATTTTGTACACTTAGTTAATTTATAATATATATATATATAGAAGTATTATATTCTTATTATTAGTTAAATATAAAATATTTATAATATATATTACAGATTAACGGAGACTTCACTCGGCTTAAGGGATGGAGCACAAATTTCTATTTCTTTTTTCAATGGGAAGTTTGCTGTCAATGGGTTTAACCACACTTATCCTCTCACAGAAATTAGGGTTTTTTATTCCGTTTAACTGAGATTTACTAATCTCTACTCCAAACTTTAGTAGTGTTTTAGTTACCATGGAGTACTTTATGGTGACTGCTTTGATTTTAGGTGACTTTTTTTCTGTGCATTTTATTTTTTTAGCATTTGAACTTTTAATTTAAGCCATGGAGCACACTCTTTTAACTTTTGATATTTAATGTATTCTTTTAGGCCAATATAGAGGTTTTGGGTAGCATTTGGTTGGAAAATTTTCATAAAATTAGCTTATTCGTTGTTAGTTGTACTACTTAATAACAACTTGATGTATTGTTATACTATTTTTGATGGTTTGAACTAATTTCTATTTTTTTAAAAAAAATTTATAGATTAATGTGGTAGTGTTGTCTTTTTTATAGAATATGTTTAAGGAAAATTTTATTCTTAATGTACAAATTATGTTTAAGGTATCATTATAGATAGAGAGATCATGATCTAGAAATTTATATTGTTTTTTTTTTGAACGAGATTTCAAGGGGGCTGCACTGTGAATTGGATTAGACTGAACTCCTTTTTTTTTTTTTTTGACAGTGATTAGACTGAACTACTTCTTGACCCATACCTGTATCCATCAAACGAAAATTAAATAGAATAAATTTTTTCTTTAGTCAGCCTCACTTCAAGTTCATCGAGCTAAATTATCTCATTTGACTAATAATGGATCTTAAAACCTAAACTCAACCAAAAAATATTAAATAATAATAAAAGAATTGACATAAAAATAATAACAACGACAATAATGATAATGACGATGAATAAATGTTAATAGATAATGATGATGATAAAGAATTATAAAGATATTATCGTTACTAATAATTAATTAAATAAGAAATTTATTATCAAAATGAGAAGAGATGAAGATAAATTTGGTGTGTGAACTTTTTAATATTTAATAATTGAGTATTTAAACTCTTAAAAACTATAATTTAGTATGGCAACTTGTAAAAAAATTACAAAATAGTGTATCTAGAAGGTTACTATTGACATGTAATAATATGGACCCATAATTTTAAATGACATACACAAATGAATAGCTGTAAAATAGAAGCACATGACAAGCATGTGCACTAAGTACCTGAAATTACATAAAAGGCCAACTAAAATAATAATAATAATTAAAAAAAACCTTCACTCTCTCATATGCATTGCTATTGCTACTCCTCCTCCACCAGCCCCCATATCTCATCCTGCTCTGTTTCTCCACAAACAGAACACATTTATGAAGCTTTTTTCCCCTTTCATCTCATCCTTCCTCTTGCTCATCTCCATTTTCTTTTTTGCAAGTACATTTCTTTTACATTACCCACCAAAGTTTGCTTCTTGTTAAAGTGGTTCACCTCCTAAAATCTCAAGATCTCAAGCATGTTAAGGTTTTCTTTGTTCCAGTAAAAAAAAAAGGGGTCTTCTCTACCACTAAATGCCACTCTTTTGCTTTCACTTGCGTTAAACGCAACATCACCGCTTACGACCCTTCCACATAAATCTTTATTTGAACATCTGCAATCACACACACATAACCCAAACCATACAAAGAAATTATGTGTCGAAAATCACAAAAATTACAAATACCAAAGAATTCATCCAAAAACTGCAAATGCATTGATGTGAGCATGGTTATAATTACTAATTAATATGCCTTAGCAAGCTATGAAGTTTTTTACTTTCTTTCATTTAGTTAGTTCTTTTTAAGAACATTTTGTAATGACTCAGGTTGGTTTGGTGCATAATATGGTAGGAGCTTATGAAGGTACCCAAGCTATAAAATCAATTACTACAAATCTGAGCTAATAATGTACCAATGTAAGTAGAGAAATAAAGATAAAAGCTTAAATTATGTTACCTCATATTTCCTTTTGTTTTATATATGTATCCACTGCATTGTTGTGTTTATTTACTAGAGACAAGAATGAGAAAAGTGTATTCTGCAGTAAACCAAATAATTGAAGTGGCTATAAATAGCCTTACAAGAATAACAGAAAGAAACAAATCCACGTTTTACAGGCCTATTAATGTGGTAAATAACTAGGAAACAAACAAACAACTTATTCCTAAGAATAAAGGATTATTCAAATAAGTAAATAACAAAATAAGACCAAATCTAAATACTAACTTTTGACAGCTAGCAACTTCAACATCCTCCCTTAAACTGAATATCAATTTATTCAGTTTACATCTGGATATGCATAGACTCCCAGCAAACCTCTAAGTTTGACAAATATATCCTGCTTTAATGGCTTAGTCATTATATCTGCAATTTTTTCTTGACTGTGACAGTGGACCAACTTCATAACTTTATTTTTTAAAAGTTCTCGAAGAAAATGAAACCTTACATCTATATGTTTACTTCTGCCATGTAACACATGATTCTTTGAAAGCTTAATAGCTGAACTATTGTCACAGAAGACTGTTGTACTATCACTTTGATCAGAATTAAAACTCTTCAAAATCCTCTTTAACTACACCGCTTGACAAGCACATGAAGTTGCTGCAACAAACTCAGCTTCAGTGGTAGACAAAGTGACTATTGGCTGCTTATTTGATGACCATGAAACAATACTTGAATTTAACAAGAACACATAACCTGAAGTGCTCCTTTTGTCATCCAAATCTCCAACGTAGTCACTATCCGTATAAGCAACCAGCATATCTTCTCCTCCCTTGCTATAAGCTATTCCAAAATCAGAGGTACCCTTCAAATATCTCAACACTCTCTTGGTAGCCTGAAAATGAAGCTCTGTGGGATGCTTCATATACCTGCTTAAAAGACTTACTACAAATATGATATCGGGTCGTGTGGCTATCAAATACATCAAACTACCAATTATTTATTTGTAATGACAGCTGTCTACTTTTACCCCATCCTCATACTTCATAAGTTTGCAACCTGGAACTATTGGATTATGAACTGAATTGCATTTATCCATAATATATCTTTCTAACACCTCTTGCACATATCTCCTTTGACAAACAAAAATACTCTCTTGACTTTGTAATACTTCTATGCCAAGAAAATATCTCATTTTTCCTAAGTTTGTCATGTCAAACTCATGCATTATGGAATTTTTAAATTCAACAAACATATCCTCATCATTGCCCGTAAAAATTAAGTCATCAACATAAAGACAAATAATCAGCATTTTACCTCCCTCTCCTATTTTAATGAACAAAGTATGCTCGTACGGACACCGCTGGAAGCCTTCCTTTGTAAAGTATGACTCTATTCGACTATACCAAGCTCGTGGTGCTTATTTTAGTCCGTATAAAGCCTTCTTTAACCAGTAAACCTTCTGTTCAGCCCCCTTTTTCACATAACCAGGTGGTTGCTCAATGAAAACTTCTTCACTTAGTTCTCCATGAAGAAAAGCTGATTTGACATCTAGTTGAAAAATGGTCCACCCTTTTTGAGCTACAAGAGAAATCACCAATTGAATTATTTCTAGACGTGCTACAGGTGCAAACACCTCAGTGTAGTCAACACCATATTTCTGTGTGTAACCCTTCGTGACCAACCGGCTTTGTATTTTTCCACCCCACATTTTCATTTTGTTTTATACACCCACTTCACACCAACCTTCTTTGCTCCAGCAGGCAGATTTGTCAATTCCCAAGTATCATTTTTCTCTATAGCTTCAATCTCGGCATCTATTGATGTTCTTCATTTTGCATCCCTCACAGTTTCATTGAATAAAATTGGATCGGCGGCTGTACACATAACTAAATTTGCCAATTCTTCTTCTTCCGATAAGCCTTCTCCACTTTTATAATCTTCCATCCAGAATGGTTGCCTTCTCGTTCTTTGATTACGAGATGCAAATGAGGAGACTTCACTTGAGTTGGTTGAATTTTCTCCATTTGCTCCATTCGAGCCATCAATTCTACTTTCCTCACTGTCGTCCTGTTCATTGGTTGCAGTTGCATCACCAGAATTTGCACCTACATATGATTCATTGTCATCATCACCATAATTTAAGCCAGCCAAGATAACTTCATCATGCTTTTTGTCCCAATCCCATATGATGTCTTCTTTAAATACAACATCTCTACTGACTATAATCTTTTGAGAAATGGGATCATACAGCCTATATGCTTTTGACTCCTTACTAACTCCAAGAAAGACACATTTTATGCTTTTATCATCAAGCTTTTTCCTTTGGAAATCAGAAATATGAACATGAGATATGCATCCAAATACCTTGAAGTACCCTACGGATGGTTTTATTCCACTCCAAGCTTCTTCTGGTGTTGTGTTCTTTACGGCAAGAGTTGGACTCATGTTGAGAATATGAACTGCCCAATTTACAGCTTCAGGCCAAAATGTTTTTGGAATCTTCTTTCTTGAGAGCATGCTTCGTACCATATTCATAATTGTTTGATTCTTCCTCTCCGTAATACCATTTTGTTGAGGAGTGTATGTGGATGTTAGTTGTCTGCGGATACCACTTTCACTACAAAAATTAGTAAACTCAAGTGAAGTGAATTCACCCCCACGATCAGTACGAAGACATTTTATAGCCAAACTAGACTCTTTTTCAACTTGATTCTTGTATTTTTTGAAAGTAATAAATGCTTTAGATTTCTCAACCAAGAAGTAAGCGCACACTTTATGACTATAATCATCAATAAAGCTAATCATGTACCTTTTATTGCCATTGGACATGGGGCTGATTGGTACGCAAATATCGGCATGCACCAGCTCAAGAGTTTGAGAAGCTCTCTAACTGCTTTATCGAGGAAAAGGATCTCTGTGTTATTTTCCCACTAAGCAATCTTCACATATTTTGGAAGAAATTCCAAAACAAGGCAATCCTCTCACCATTTCTTTTTCTTAAAGAGTTTTTAGTCCGTTGAAGCTTAGATGACCATATCTATAGTGCCAAAGTTGAGCTGGATCTTCCATGAAGGAGTTAAAATAAGCTTGCTCCTCCTTCAGTTGTGTTGCAGCAAATAACTTAAACATCCGATTTGAAGACATTGGAATCTCCATAATCAGCCCCCTCTCAGGATGATAAATTTTGCAGCCTTCTCCTTTTATGAGGATTTCAAGTCCCTTCTTAGCTAACTGACCAATGCTCACCAAGCTATTCTTCAGTCCTGGAATATAGTAAATACCCGTAATAATCTACACAAAACCATTCACCACCATCCGCACATTACCTTTTCCCATCACAGCCATGCTTGAGTTGTCCCCCAATTTTACTGTTTCCCTGAAGCAATTATCAAAATCTGAAAATAACTCTCGCTTGCCAAACATGTGATTGCTGCATCCAGAGTCTAGGAACTAGAGTTCTTCTTTGCTGACTTCTTTCTCATTTATGTATGCCATCAGCAACATTTCTTTATTACTTTCTGCATAGTTAGCTTTTGCATCAGACTTCTTATTTGGACATTCATATTGAAAGTGCCCAAGCTTATGACAGTGATAGCATTCTACAGTAGATTTGTTAAAATTCTGCTGGCTCCCACTTCTGCTACCACCTCTACCTCGCCCACGCATTCCACCATGACCTCGTCCTATTTCTCTTGAAGATTCTCCCAAAGTAACCTTCAATGCTTGCTCTTCCACAACATGAGCTTTCATACGTTGCTCATGTACTAAAAAGGTACTTTACAATTCATCAATGGTAAGAGCATCCAAATCCTTTGATTCTTCAATGGAGCACACCACATAATCAAATTTGGGTGTCATGGATCTCAGTATCTTTTCAATGACTGAGACATCATCTAGTTTTCCTTTGTTGGCTCTTAGCTTGTTGACAATAGTAAGAGTACGAGCAAAGTACTCATTCACAGACTCTCCAGCTTTCATGTTTAGCATCTCAAACTCCTTCTGTAGTGCTTACCGTTGTGCTCACTGCACTCATATTATCCCTTAGTATTTTTACTTCAATGAGTCCCAAATACTTTTAGTTGTATCTTTGTTTAAGATGGTCTCAAGAATTGATCTATCTATGGCTTGGAAGAGGTAGTTCTTTGCCTTTATATCCTTCAACGTTGCTTCATGAAGTTGAGTTCCTTCTGCTGCTGCCGGAATCCCATTCTCTATTATGCTCCAATACTCTTTGGATCGCATAAAATTTTCCATGAGCATACACTAGTGATCGTAATGCCCATCGAATTTTGGAACAGTTGGTTGCACAAATCCACCTTCACTCATCATAATCTCTTGTGGAAGACTGCTGCTTCTGAACTTTTAATCAGGCCCCTAGTCTGGAGCTCTGATACCAAATGTTGTGTTTATTTACTAGAGACAAGAATGAGAAAAGTGTATTCTACATTAAACCAAATAATTAAAGTGGTTATATATAGCCTTACAAGAATAACAGGAAAAAATAAATCCACGTTTTACAGGCCTATTAACGTGGTAGATAACTAGGAAATAAATAAACAACTTATTCCTAAGAATAAGGGATTATTCAAACAAGTAAATAACAAAATAAGACCAAGTTTAAATACTAACTCTTGATAGCTAGCAACTTTAACATGCATAATGCACAACCTCCCTCTCAATATCCACCACATCTCGCGAGATTAACTTATTTGAGAAGGTTAAACCTAGCATCAACCATATTTTTTAACCAAAGTATTGAACATAAATTTTTAGAGAAAAAAATACTTTCAACACTAATGAACACATCATCCTGGCATCAACCCACGACCTGCACCTCCTTCATGAATCGAGCGGCGAGATTCTTGAGGACGATGCTGGGGAAGGCAATGAAGAAGGCAAGCACATGGGAGATGAAGTGTTTCTCGTCGAAAGAGAGGGAGTCGTAGTGGTAGAGATCTTGAGAAAAGTCGACTTCTTTAGCAATCCAAAAGGAGGCCTCTACTTTCTTGTACATTTTCTAGATTTGCTGGTATTGGATCAAGAACATGCAAAATAGATATCGGTTTTAGGCAAGTAAGGGCTCTTATAGGATCACAGACATGAATTTGATTGAGATTTGGTGGAATAATTTTGTTATTTCTCAATTAAATGATAGAAGTTTGGGATATAGGGGCAGTTTTGTTATTTCATAATTAAATATTCATGTTAGCAACTCTAACCTTCCAATCAATAGTAAATTTACCGGCAACTTAATTATAATCTGCTAAATACACTATTTTGTAATTTTTAAACAAATTGCCACACTCAATTGTAATTTTTAAAAGTTCAAACACTCAATTATTAACTTTTAAAAAATTCACACACTAAATTTGTCTTTATCCCAAAGGATAAAATTTGTAAGAATTTTCATAACAATCAAAGATACTAATATTTGTGGAATTTTCTAAGTCTTGTGGTATTGATATACTTTGAGTTCATGGTTTCTGTTTGGTGGAGTATCTGGTTTCACCAAAATCAATTGGTGATTGGAAAACCACGTTTGAATGTGCTGCAATTGTTAATCCTTGCTAGAAACATGATGGATGCAAATAATCACAGATCACAAACTCAACCAGAGAATTTGACTCAGCAACAAGCTCCTGATGGATGGTTTCCCCCTAGAGGAGGGTATATCAAAATCATGTTGATGTGCGGCTGACGTCACAAATAATAGTGTTGGGTTACATTCTGTTTTCAGCTGGAAAAAAAACTCAATAATTGTGTAGATGTTGAGACTGCAGAGATACTGGCTCTTCTCTTGGCGCTGAAGAATGGTTTGCAATAAATAACTCGTGAAATGGATTCTTTTACAGCTATCTCTCGTCTGCAAGGTCCAAGTTCATACGGGTCAATTCATAATCTTCTGTGTGAAGATGTTCCTCAGCTCTCCAAGCAGTTTTCTTCAATCTCTTTCACTTGTGTTTGCAGACATTTTAACACTGTAGCACACTCTTTAGTGCATGACATGTAACCTTTTGTTCTAATGCAAGTTTGTTTTCCATCAAAAAAAAAAAAAGAAAAAATCAATTGATAAAACCACTTGGGTCATGATTCTACGAAAGACTTATGCTTCCACTGGTACAAGTAACTAAAATAAAGTATATTTTGTATCTTTTATAGCTTGCAAGGCAATAATATTCCACAAATATAAACTTTTCATGCCTGCTCTATTTCTCTAGATTATAGGGCTTAAAAAAACTAGTAATTGTTCCAAACCTCTAGAGAGAGAATAGTTCTTAAAGAACTAGTGATTTTTCCAAACCACTAGTACTGCACCATTTCATAAGCCCAAATCCATGACACCCAAAAAGTCTCCATTAATAAAATTCTTCATTAATCAAGCTGAAAACATTTAAAAAAAAAAAAAAAAAGTCAAAGCATAATCATAATATAAATGTTGGATTTTCCTTTTGTCTGTGTTTATTACTATTATTATTATTATTATAGTCGAAGCTGAGAAGCTGAGATTCCTCTTCCTTCACACAATAATCCCGGTCAAAAAAGACTTTTCCAGAAAAGAATTTACACAAGAAAACACTTTCATCATGTACCAAAAGGAAAAAATACAGAGCCATTTATTGGAATATCAACGGAATATGTCTTTTCTGAACCGAAATTGAAGTGAATTCAATATGGGTATAATTTAGGTTCTCAAACTTCCAACTTGACCTTGTAACAACAGTAGCTAGCTAACATGGAACAGACTTCTAAAAGCATAATTATGCTTGCATGCAGATTGACTGACGGATATGTTATGCGCATGCCTTTTAGACATTGTGGTGCTACCATAGATGTTCCAGGTGTAGAGTGTAATGAAGAACAAATAATTAATCAAACTTGGCAAGAAACAGAACTATAAAAATACAAGCTCTAATGCAGACATTCTATGCTATAATTCTGCAAAGGCAATAAAGATAGTAAAGCAAGACCACTGAAATGCCATGTAAAATCTGACCAAGTTGGATGCTAATTCAATATGCAGGAACAAACTCAATGTCCTTGAAGAAATAAAAAGAAAAAGAACTGCACCAAATATTTAACCTTTACAAACTAAAGTAAACAAGTAAGGGAGAAGCTTCAAAATAAAAAAATCACTTTTGAACTTGACATGTCTGGACATCTCTTGCTGGAATCACCCTTTGCTCTATTCCATAAAAATATTCATATCATATATCTGGCAAACATTTAAAAGAAATGAAATCTCTCCTACCATTTCAACTATAAAGCAGAAGAAATGAGCTTCAAAGGCCCACAAATATTTCTTCAACTTTCACTAATTCCCTGGTTTCCAACACAAGATGTAATTACTAATAGGAAAGGCCACCTGTTTAACTACAAACAAAGATGACATCAGAGTCCACCATATCAGGATTGAAGAGGACAGATAAAAGTTGCTAATAAAACATGATAATCTTAAAACATATATACACATCTAGGCTCTCTCTCACATTCATATCACAAAGTACTCATCAAAATTTCAAATTGATCCTCTGTGTTGGCTTTGCTCCGCAACAGTTATAGACCAAAAAGCCAATGGAAGGTGGCTTGAAGACGGCCTCCACTTCCAATAATGGCCTAAAATTCACTTATATGCGGACCAAATTAGTCAGATATCAAAATTATACAAATGACTCTCCAATGTCAAATTCATTTCTAACTAACCATTTCCGCATATATCAAGCCCCAGTTGCAAGTACAATGACTTTGACTGCAGAGGCAACAAAGCTCCGATTCCTGAAAACATGTAAATCTTTGAGAAACTGAAGCTGTTGGATCTGGAGGCATCAGTTGAAAAACCGGGCCACATTCTAAAGCTTTAGGAAATCTTTTAGATGAGCTTGCATCTTTGTATAGGAAGCCATATGAATCGCGTGTGTACACTTGCAATCCTTGGCAAGCAAAAAATATTTGAAAAGGCAGATTATTATACCACAACTGACAAGAAAATTCTGAAACTAATACCACTCACACACACTGACTCGATTCCTTAAAATAGCAATGCTTAAATCCACAGATTCTAGATGCAAGCCTAAACAAAAATCCAGACAAGAATATCAAAACTCCAGAATCAATAGCAAAATCTGCAGTCATGATATTGGCCCTAATCGTGAAATCCTAAAAAGGATCGTGATTGATCAACTTACTCTTCAGTGATAGCAAAAAAATCACTTATGGGCATTCAACATTTTTTTTTTTGAGGGAAGGCATTCAACATAATACAGCTGTGATTTAACAATACAAAAATGCATAGTTAAGTAAAAAATGCATCAGTGCATAATACAGGCATGCAATCGCATTGGACAATTTGACTTCGAAGAAGCTCAACTGAAAAGAGAGGCTTCTGAAACAAGCACCTCCATTAGACAATCATGCATTTGAATCAAGTTTTGGCAAAATAAACAAGAAGCTTGCTACTACTCCTACTCTGCCCCCACCCCCAACAAATGATATAGGGAAGCCTGTCAAAACTAGCAAGTAATAATCAACAAATTAAATACTTTACGAGTTACTAACCAAAAAAAAAAAAAAAAAAACTTCACAAAATTTAAAGCTGTGGTTTAAAATAAAAGCAAACAACATTCTCCATTAAATCTGTCTTTCTGAGAAGGTTTTACACATTTAAAAAAAAAAAACTACTACTGGAAAGTAAAACAGTCTAAACTATGCCACCCCCGAATAAAATCACAAGGAGCAACAAGCAGCAAACTTGAATATCGTTTTTGTCACTTTGTAACTTTTGCCTTGCATATTTTAGATTTACCTTCTATCCAATCTCCCATCTTTACAGAAATTCACTGATTTCATACCCAAAATTGAGTCCACAGGAAAACCCAAAATATCCAACGATCCACATATATTAATTGTATTTTGTTTACCTCTGCATAAAATTAAATTACAAAAATTCTCAGATAATCAAACTCAAATTCAATTCCTTATAATTAAAAAACAAAAATTTACACTTATAGATGATGAATATATCATATATGCAGTATACCATACCTTCACCGGAGGATCAGCAACTCTATAAGAATCAGCTGTAGTACCCACCAACCATAATCCAGGAAAAACACTCTGCAAACCCATTTAAAAGAAACCCAAATCAATAAAAATGAAATTAAGATTAAGATTAAGATGAATAATTAAAGATGATAACTTTACATCAAGCACTTTCTGTACGTTCTTTGGTCGTTTCTTAGGTCTTCTAGCAGGTCTAGACCCAGTCAATGCATAAACATCTTCTTCAATTTCATCTCTTGATAACGCTATCCAAAATTTCCTCTTCTCCTTCTTCTCCAAAGGAACACCTCCTAGTCCTCCTCCTGACGGTGATGACTCTATTATTCCTCTTAATCTCATCGATTTCGGCGCCTGAAACTGCGTCGTATTGGTATTGTTGTTGCTGCTGCTGTTGTTGTTGTTATTATTATTATTACTCTGCTCATTTGCGTGAAACGCCGCCGTTTCTTTGTTTCCTGTTAAAATCCCTTTCCTTGGCCTCAATTTCCATGGCCTTGAAGCGTCCTCTTCTTCTTCGTCGTTGTTGCTGTTGTTTTTATCAGCAACTTCCGATTTCTGCGGGATTTCCGTTTTCACTTTCGGCAGAAGAGTAGAGCAAGATGCAAAAGAGAACCTATGTGCACGTGCCGAACGGGATCCGACCCGATGAGGAGGAGTATGACGGTTTCGGATTACGGATTGCGGCTGTTCCGGGTCGGATTCAGTTTCGGAGTCATGTACAGCTGCACTAGACGTAGTTACCGTCGTCGTCGTCGTCGTCGTAGTAAGTCGGTGGTGGTTATTGTTGTTACCACTGAGGCTCCGATGATGGTGGCTGGAGGCTGAAGCGGTGGATGCGGCGATGGTAGTGGTGGTTTGACCCCATTTAAGAGAAATAGGGAAGTTGTGAAGCTGTTGCGGCTTAACAGGTGCAGTTGCCATTAAAATAAAACGCTTTATATATATATATTACACACACATACGTATATATAAATGCGTGTGTGCAATAGAAATGTTAATGGAGGCTACAGAGAAGAAGATGACGACGACGACGAAGAAGGTGGTGCTGAGGGGGATAAGAAGAAGAAGAAGAAGAAGAAGAAGAAAAATGAGGGAGAAGAGGGGTGTGGACCGTGTGGTTATGGGTTATGTGTTAAACTCATAAGTCATAAGCGTGTGTATATGGTTATATTATATGTATGGGTGGAGATGTGTTATGTGTATATTAATACCGCATTAGGTTACTTTTCTTTGGCTTCTTCTTCTAGCATACTTTGAAGATGCAAAATTTATTTTCTTTTCTTAATTTTAATATATGAAAATTTGAATTATTTTAACAATTAAAAAGGAGAAAATGTTGTTTCATTAAAATATAAGAGACCAACAACATTGAATTAACGACTCGTGTCTCCATAAGTAGCCTAAGTAATAAAAAATAGAATAGTGATAGATGTTTTGTATCGAGACACCATCGTCATGAACAGTCTTTTCTCCTAAAATTACATATTTATCTTTATTTAATTAATAATAAAAAAATTATATAATAATTAAAAAATATATTTTTTAATTATTTAATTAAATAAATTAATAAAATTTAAAACCTAAAAAAAAAAATGGGTGAACCCGTCTTATCATAATTTACAAACTCATATAATATAATATATTTATTTATTTATTTATAAATAAAAAATTATATAATAATTAAAAAATATATATTTTAATTAATTAATTAAATAAATTGACAAAATCTAAAAAATAACTGGATGAACCTGTCGTATCATAATTTATATACTCATATATTATATTATATTTTGTTTATTTATTTATTTTTGTATAATATAAAAATTATTTAATAATAAAAAATATATTTTTTAATTAATTAATTAATTAATTAAATTAATAACATCTAAAACCTAAAAAAGAACTGGATGAACCCGTCGTGTCATAATTTACAAACTCATATGTTATATTATATTTATTTATTTATACCCCCGCGAGACAACGCAACGCCTAGCATTTTCCTAAAAGATATACATATCAAATGAAAAGATCATGATTTATTTCTCTAATCTATTGATTTTTCTTTATATGATAGAAGATTAAACCACTTTAACCAGCTAAAAAAAATCAACAAGCCATAGACTTAGACCCTCTAAAACTGATGGTAAAACATATTGTTATAAGGTTAAAGGCATTTAGTAAAGATTAGGGGGTTCGATCCC